>CAUYPK010062991.1:0-20855 GCA_963574355.1 Loris lydekkerianus
TCACGGTTGCTGGCGTGATTAAGTCGATCGAACACATGCAGCCACTTGCCAGTTTTCCTCTGTTTTTGTCCTCCTCCTGGGGTCCAGGAGTCCCTTGCTGGCTCCCTGTATCCTCAAAGGGATGATCATAGGCAGATCCCACCGGCCAGAGATGTCTGGAGTCTTGTCTCCCCAGATTCCCCGTGCCCAGTTGCAGGGAAGCTGTTACTCTGCCTCCATCTTTAATCCATTTCTACTCACTTCTTTTATACAGTTGACCATTGAACAACATGGGGTTTAGGGGAGCTCATCCCCCCCTGCAGTCAGAAATCCATGTACAGCTTTTAACTCTCCTAAAACTTAACTACGAAGAGCCTACAGTTTACCAGAAGCTTCACCAATAACATAAATAGTCGATTCATACATATTTTGTATATGTATTATACACACATACTGTATTCTTATAAGAAAGAAAAATGGGGCGGTGCCTGTGACTCAAAGGAATAGGATGCTGGTCCCATATACTAGAGGTGGTGGGTTCAAACTCAGCCCTGGCCAAAAGAAGAAAGAAAAGTGTTATTAAGAAAATCATTCATGAGTGGCACCTGTGGCTCAAAGGAGTAGGCACCAGCCCCATATGCCAGAGGTGGCAGGTTCAAACCCAGCCCTGGCTAAAAACTGCAAAAAAAAAAAAAAAAAAAAAGGAAATCATTCATTAAGTGGAAGCAGATCATCGTAAAGGTCTTTATCTTCATCCTCCTCTGAAGGAGGCTGAGGGGAAGAGGAAGAAGAGGAAGAGTCCGTCTCTCTGCCTCAGGGACGTCAGAGGCAGAAGATCAGTGTCTAAGTGGCCCCGTGAACTTTAAACTATTGTTGCTCAAGGGTCAGCTGTATATGTATTAACTTACATTTTTAGAAAAAATTCCAATTTTTTTTACTTTTTACTTTTTAGTTTTTAATTATTCAGAACAACAGCTATCTCATGGATTGCTAACATTTCACGGAATAGGACTCAGGAAAATCTGCCTTTTAGGAGCACCTGTGCTACTGAACTTACACTAGTTTCGTGCTGCTGAACTTACAGATGCCATTACTCACCTGTTGGGCCATTTATCACACAAGTACTGCTGAGGCACGTGCTCCAGGCTGGACACTACGCTCACTCACGGCTGGACTTCGGAGCAAAGTGACTGCAGGCTGAGCTGGAGAGGGGAAAAACAGAAGATCTTCGGGCTTCAGAGATCCCGTCTCACTTAATGCTCACAGAATTCTCATTTTAGAGATGGAGAAACTGAGCTTGGATGAGATTCAGAGACTCACTCAGAGTCACATGGCCTCAGAAGCTACACAGCCTTGGACAAAGGCTAGTCACCGTGTGCCCTTTCCCTGTCTTCACCGTGGTAGCAGTGTGCCACCCTGCAAGCATCCTGGGGGAGCCCCTCATCTTCACTGCCCCCATTGGTGGAGGACAGTCCATGTAGATGTCTCTGAGACTCCTTCCTGTTGCCGACCACCGTGGTGTCCCCCACATCAAGAGTTTGGTGTCCCTGGGTTCTCACAGTCACACTGCACCACACCCTGGGTCTCTGTAACTTGATGATACCTGGATTCACATCTTAATCCGGTCGCCTGCCGGCTTTGTTTCCGTGGGCTGCCATTTCCTCATCTGTGAAATGATGCAAAGCCACCTTGGAGGAGTGAGATGCGTATGGGAATAGGAAGCCCCCAAATCCCAGCTCACAGCTGACAACAACTGTGCTGCCTTTCTGCCCTGTTTTAGACCAGCAGGGCTTCATAACCCTCGCCAGAACTCTCAGGAACCTCTGGGCTAGGTGGTCTCTCTTCTCACTTCCCTCTGATTCTGTCCCTTCCCTCATTGTGTCGCTTGGTGCATCATCTTTATTTCTTTGTTTCCTTTTTTTTTGAGATCGAGTTTCCCCCTGTCACTCTGGGTGAAGTGCTGTGGCGTCATAACTCACAGCAACCTCAAACTCTTGGGCTCAAGTGCTCCTCTTGTCACAGCCTCCCGAGTAGCTGGGACCACAGATGCCAACTCAACGTGCGGCTAGCGTCTTTGTTTCTTATCTTCCCTGCACTTAAGTATTGACCAGCCAAGGCAGAGACTGAAGTCTACAGAGAAGTCAGCAAGGCAGTTGGGCCCCCAGGGGGAAGGGGGTGGGCAGGGCTCATTCTGTTTGCACAGGTGCATTGTAATACCGCCTGTGGTGTGAACATTTTCCACTTCATTACTCCTGGCCCCGACCCAGGCCCTGTCTGCTCCCCTGGCCCCTGCCTTGGTTCAATTTCAGAGGTTCCTGGCCTTTGGAAGGCAGCAGTCACAGAAAGGAAAACAAATGAAATCGCTATAAACATTTCTGCACGTTGCCCAGCCGGGGCAGGTGGGTATACTCATGGAGCAGGAAGGGGGCCAGTTTGGTCAGGGCTGCAGTCCCGCCATCAAAGTAACTCAATCCCCAAGGGCTTCTGCCTACTGAGGCCAACCTTTCTAGCTGGTGTCGGCTTTGGTTTAATGTGTGAGAGTGAGCCAAAACCAATACCCAGGGGTCCTGGGGTGGGTGGTGCAGTCTCTAAGAGCTGGTTGAACTGAAAAGTAATAGCTAACATTTACTGAGCACTTACTACGTGACAGATGCTGTTCTAAGCACTTCAAGTGGATTTTAGACTGAGGTACATATCCTGTTAGTATTCTCATTTTACAGATAAGGAGACTGAGGCACACAGGTTTATAAGCAGCAGATTTATTTTATTCACTGCCTTTGACCCCTGTGTCTGCAGCAGTGTTTTTCAACCTTTTTTAAAATCTCATGGCACATTTGAACCTATAAACTTCTGCGACTCACTTAAATTATGTTGATTAAAAAAAAAAAGAATAAAAGGAATTTGTTGTACTTTTAACTTATTTTGAAAATAATTTGATTAGTGATCTTTAAAGATTTTTGAGGCACCACCTGAAAATCACTGCTCACAGGGGTCCTCAAACTGCGGCCCGTGGGCCACAGGAGGCGGTGTGAATTGTACTTGTTCCCGTTTTGTTTTTTACTTCAAAATAAGATATGTGCAGTGTGCATAGGAATTTGTTCATAGTTGTTTTTTTTTTTTAAACTATAGTCCAGCCCTCCAACGGTCTGAGGGACAGTGAACTGGCCCCCTGTTTAAAAAGTTTGAGGACGCCTGGATGCCAGCCCTGAGCAGCTGCTCAGGAAACGTGTGCTCAGACGGTAAGTTGGAAAACGTATGCTCGATCCCCCTCTGCCTCCAGTTCTCGAGGTGACCCAGGCAAACTGCTCCCGCTCTGTGCCTCAGTGCTTTCAACCCGGAGGGGGAACAACCATTCCTGTCCTTCCAAATTCAGCAGACTGTTAAGGAAACCCAATGCAATGAAGACGACATGTATAAAATTAGTGAAAGATGAATTCCTCTCCACTAGTGTCCAAATGGGTAAATTTATCTTGGTTACAAGAAAAACGTTATAAAAGTACATGGGCTCTGGCTCATTTTTCAGGATTTCTCTGGTGTAGGCCGGTTTGAAGAAGGAAGGAAATACATTTTTATACTACAACCTGTCCCACTGGGTGCTGGACAGGGGACCCGTGATATGATGCATCACCATATGATGTAATGCAATGTTGCCTGGAAGGCTAAGTGAGCTCCCTGCGGGCATAACCTGGTGTTTTCAGTTTTGCATCCTTACCGTTTGGCTCAGAGTAGACATCAGCAAGAGTTTACTGAATTGGGCTTTATTGAATTATTGTGGTAAGGAAAGGGCTTAGGGACAGCAAGTGACCTCCGAAGATTGCACAGATATGGGCGCTATTACTGTCTGTGCCAGAGGCAGAGTTGTAAAGGCACAGCGGGCTACCAAGCTTTGCAGACAATGAGCAGGCTGCTTATTTCCCTACAAGTCTCTTGAACCCTGTCACAAGAGGTTGGTGGCAGCCCTTGCACAAACATCTCTGTCCAGAGCAGGCAGTGGGTTGTGTGCGATCAGCATAGCAGCTTGTTTTAAATGTTCTTTGAAAAGGGCCTGGAAAATTCTTCAGTTTGAGGGGAGGGAAAGGTGCAGGAGAAAGCTTTCTTCCAATCAGACTTGACATTGCAGCACACAAAGTTTCAGCTCTTGCAGCTCCCAGGTTTCAAAATGCAGTTTCTGGGCTTCGCTATGGTCACTGTGTTTGCTATGGAAACGGAGCAACAAGGTAACACCGTCCCCCCACCCTCCCAAGAAGCCTAGTCAAGAACATCTGAGACAAGGCCCCTGCCCACCAGGCTATGTGTTGCATCTGAATGCAGCCTTTGTGACCGGCCTCCTGGCCTGCTACCAGGCTCCAAGAAGTAACTTTGGCCCAGATCTTTCTAAACAGTTTTTGTGTTTCAGTTGTTCACAAATGGTGGGGCAGGAGCAGGGAAGGGGACTCGACACAACTCTGAAAAAATCATCTAGCCTGTGACTGGTCATCAAGGCAAAAATAATGCAAGCTTTCACTTTGCAAATATTATTCAGGAGCGCCGTGGCCAGGTTGCCCTGGGAACGATGCAGGTTGCCACTCACGGAGTGCCGGTGCATGGTGGTGGAGGTGGCGGGGATGTCTGTCCTCAGAGCGTCCTTGCAGCAGCGTGCCCAGACAACAAGTCTGTACTGTCACCCCCGTCTCTCAATGAGAAAATGAATGTTTGTGAAAAAGACACAGGTCGCTGCAAGTTACTGAATTCGTGAGAGTCAGTGCTGAGGTTGAAGGGTCTAATCGTTATTACTGCTGGTTTTGTTGTAAATCTCCCCAGGTGTCAGTGGGACAATGGCTGGAAACTTTCCAGACCCTCTCACTTGCACTGTACAGAGCTGATCTTGAGAGAACAAGTATACAGTGAAATGGAGAAATGAGGTCTGAACTGGGGGGTAATTTTATTTGTTCATGGGAACCTGATACGCATGCTTACCATTGCAGGCTGGGTATTGTGAGATTTTACTGGAATGGGAAGGCTCATGGGTTCCCATCTGGCTCCAGTTCTGTTTGGGAGATCAGAGGTGGTGAAGGAAATTGGAGTTAACAGCAGGTGTTACTTTGAGGGTTAGAAAGGTACCATTGTCTCCCCTGCAATAAACTGCCCGGTTTTCACCTGCTGTCAAATTGCAATTTCACTGACCTTTAAAATAGTGGGTCATTCCTTCATTAATTTAGTAAGTCTTTATTAAATGCCTACTGAGGGTCAAGCACTGGGCTGAGCATTGGGAGAAAGGAATGATGTTTGCTTACAGAGTATTTATTGAGCACCTGCTCTGTGCTGGATATTATGTAGGCTCTGGGAGTAACATGCATTCCATCTCCTCAAGGGGCTTTCTTGTGACTAAGGCAAGTAAATAGACATCTGCCATGGGAAGGATCACTCCACCGTGTGTAAGTGTAAGGTACTGGGGGACACTCAGCAAGGGCACTTAAATTAGACTCAACCTGCCCTGTCCAACTTGGTAGCCAACAGCGACAATTAAACACAGACCGATGACAAGTCCAAATTGAGATGTGTTGCAGGTGCGAAGCAGGCACTGAATTTCAAAGTCTTAGTATGAAAAGAGGATGTATTTCTATCATTCGTAATTTGAATTCATTTCCATGTTGAAATGGCAAGATTTTGTATATATTGGGTTAAAGGAAATATATTATCAAAATTAATTTTTTGTTTCTCATCATGCCATGTAAGCCACCCAGCCATTCTATGAGTTAGGTATTGGTGCTATTTAACGGAGAGAGAATGGGCTTACAGTGGTAACATGACCTGGCCAAGGTAACAGGACTTAAGAAGGACAACTTGCTTGCCCAAGATCACACAATTGGACCTTCCACAAGGGAAAGCTCATTGATAATTTGGTTTAGAAATTGGGTCTTTGGGCAGTGCCTACTCAGTGAGTATGGCATTGGCCCCATATACCGAGGGTGGCGGGTTCAAACCCGGCCCTGGCCAAACTGCAAAAAAAAAACAGCCGGGCATTGTGGCAGGTACTTGTGGTCCCAGCTACTCGGGAGGCTGAGGCAAGAGAATCGCCTAAGCCCAAGAGCTGGAGGTTGCTGTGAGTGGTGACGCCATAGCTCTCTACCGAGGATGACTCTGAGACTGTCTCTAAAAGGAAAAAAAAAATAAGAAATTGGGTCTTTAATGAACAGTTAGTCTTCTTCCCTGAATGCATATCCTGTATAGAGGGTTCAAGAGTATGTCAGAAACGTAAGACATATCCAATCATGCATCAGCTTTAGAGAGCAGGGTGCAAATTCTGAAAGCAAAGCATTTGAATCTGTGGCAGAGGAAAGTTTGTTGTTGTCAAACAGCTGTTCTCCCTTTGTCCTCAACAATAGAACCCTGATTTTCAGCTGAGCATGTGGCTGCTGAAAATGAAATCTACCATGCCTGGCCTCCATTACAGCTAGGTGTTGACAGGTCACTCACGTAGGTTCATGAGATGTAAGCAGAAGTAATGTATGCAATTTCTGAAACGTGTTCTGAAATGCAGGGGCCTTGACCTTCATCTTGCTTGTCATCCTTCTTGCTGAAGAGAGCGGCCGTCTTGGACCAGACAGTGGAAACCATGAGATGAGGATGGCAGAACAAGAAGACAGAAGGGACCGGGCCTCTGTCACTATGGTGTGCTATTTCAGTCTAGGATCTCCTCCCTCTGGGCTTCTGTTATATATGAGAGAATCAAACCTCATGATTACTGTGAGTTTTCTGTCATATATAGCTAACCATAATCCTCATAATACCATGTATCAACATCTTCTCCAAATAAAGGCATACCTCATTTTTTTGCCTTTTTTGCCTCACACATGTTTTTTTGTTTTTACAAACTGAGGGTTTGTGACAGCGCTATGTCTAGTAAGTCTATCAGCACCATTTTTCACACAGCATGTGCTCATTTCATGATTCTGTGTCACATTTTGGTAATTCTCACAATACTTTAAACTTTTCATTATTATTATATCTATTACAGTGAGGTGTGATCTTTGTTGTTACTATTATAATTGTTTTGGGAGCACCACAGACTGAGCCCATATATGACAGTGAACTTAATCCATAAACGTGTGTGTTCTGACTGCTCCACCAGCCAGCTATTCCCCATTTCTCTTCATCTCCTTGGACCCCCCCCCCCCCAATTCTCTGAAACACAATGATATTGAAATTAAGCCAATCAATATCCCTGCAGTGACCTCTAAGTGTTCAAGTGAAAGGGAAAGTCACATGTCTCATACTTTAAATAAAAACTTAGAAATGATTAAGCTTAGTGAGGGAAGGCTCGTCAAAAGCCAAGATAGGCCAAAAGCCAGGACTCTTACGCCAGATAGTTAGCTAAATTGTTAGTGCAAAGGAAAAGCTCTTGAAGGAAATTAAAAATTCTGCTCCTGTGAACACACAAATGATAAGAAAGTAAAACAGCCTTCCTGTTGATGTGGAGAACATTTTAGTGCCCTGGTTGGAAGATCAAACCAGCCACAACATTCCCCTAAGCAAAAGCCTCCTGAGCAAAGGCTTAACTCTTCTCAACTCTGAAGTCTGAGAAAGGTGAAGAAGTTGTGGAAGAGAAGTCTGTGTATGAAGCTATCTGAGGTTGGTTTGTAAGGTTTAAGGAAAGAAGCCGTCTCTATAACATAATGCAAGGTGCAATTAGCACCTGCTAACACGGAAGTTCCAGCAGGTCATCCAGAAGATCTAGCTAAGATAATGATGAAAGGGGCTCCACTAAACAACAGATTTTCAGTGTAGACACAATAGCCTTCTAGTGGAAGAAAATGCCAGCTAGGACTTTCACAGCTAGAGAGAGGCCAGTGCCTGGCTTCCAAGCTTCAAAGAACAGGCTGACTCTCTTGCAAGGGGCTAAGCCATCTGGTGACTATACGTTGAAAGCAATGCCTATTTACCATTCTTAAAACCCTACAGCCCTTAAGAATTATGCGAGAGGGACTTTGCCTAACAAATGCGATCAGTGTAATCTGGTTTATTGTACCTTCAATGATTCCCCGACAATAAAAAAAAAAAGAAAGAAAAGAATTATGGAAATCTACTTTGCCTGTGCTCTCTAAAGGAAATAAAGGCTAGGTGAACTGCATATCTATTTTAGAGCATGGTTTACTGAATGTTATAAACCCACTCAGAGAAAAAAAGAAAAAGATTACTTTCTCAATATTACTGCTTCCTCACAACACACCTAGTCACCTAGGAGCTCGGATAGAGATGTACAGGTGAATGTTGTTTTCACGACTGCCAACACAACATCCATTCTGCTGCCCATGGGTCAAGAAGTAATTTCAATTTTCAAATCTTCTTATTTAAGACTTAAATGTTGGCCTCAGTGCTTGTAGCTCAGCAGCTAATCGCCAGTCACATACATTGAAGCTGGAGGATTCAAATCCAGCCTGGGCCTGCCAAACAACAATGACAACTACAACCAGAAAATAGCCGGGTATTGTGGCAGGCGCCTGTAGTCCAAGCTACTTAGGAAGCTGAGGCAAGAGAATCACTTGAGCCCAAGAATTTGAGGTTGCTGTGAGCTGTGATGCCATGGTACTCTAGCCAGGGCGACAGCTTGAGATACTGTCAAAAAAAAAAAAGAAAAAAGAAAAGAAAAAGACTTAAATTTTGTAGGACTATAGCTGCCACAGACAGTAAATTGAAAATCTTCTGGGAAGGAGTCATCATTCTAAGTGCCTTTAAGAACATTTGTGATTCATGAGAAGAGGTCAAAATATCAATGTTATCAGAAATGTACGTGTAAGTAGATTCCAAACCTCGCGGTGACTTTGAGAAAAAATAAAATAAAACTTCCATAGAAGAAATAACTACAGATGTGGTAGAAATAGCAAAAGAACTGGAATTAGAAGTGAAGCCTGAAGGTGTGTCTACATCGATGTCAAACTTACCGTATATACTCGAGTATAAGCCGAGTTTTTTCCGGCACAAAATTTGTGCTGAAAAACCTGAATTCGGCACAAATTTTGTGCCGAAAAAACTCAGCTTATACTCGAATATATACGGTAAATGGACGTGAAGTTGCTTCTTAAGGAGAAGCAAAGAAAGTGATTTTCGAGATGGAATCTACTCCTGGTGAAAATGCTGTAAATAATGTTAAAATAACAAGAAAGGATTTAGTACATTACAGAAACTTAGTTGGTAAAGCAGTGACTGACCCCAATTTTGAAAGAAGTTCTACTGTGGATAAAGGGCTATCAAATAGCATCACCCGCTACAGGGAAATCTTTCATAAAAGGAAGCGTAAATTGAAATAGCAACCTTCATTTTTGTCTTATTGTAAGAAATTGCCACAGTCACCTCCATCTTCAGCAGCTGTCCCCCTGAACACTGAGGTAAAACCCTGCCAGCAAAGAGGTTGCAACTCGTTGAAGGCTCAGATGATCATTAGCATTTTTTGTGATAGATTTTAATTAAGGTGTGTATTAAAATACATATATTTAGACGAAATGCTACCCCACGCTCAATAGACTACAGAATTGTGTAAACATAACTTTGACATGCACCGGGAAGTGGAAAAATGCGTGGGACTTGCTTTCTTCTGCCAGTCACTGTAACGCTCTGGATATTGAACCCACAGTATCTCTGCACTACGCTCCCGTATCAGAAATGAGATGGGTACAGTGGGACAGTCCCGAAGTCAGTAAAGTCCAGGGGTACGTGCTCTTCAAAGTTTTTCATGAATCCATATCTTACATAAGCAAATTTTATTTCTGAAAGAGAAATACATGCAAATAACTAAGAAAAAGTTCAAATGCAAAGATATTAGATTACAAAAACTGTCTCCTTCAAGTGTCATGTGCCCCATCCTCCAAACCCTTCTCCTGTCATCTCCCCAAAGGCAGTTTCCTGTGTGTCCTTAAAATGGTCTTGGCAGAAATAAAACTGTGTTTTTCCTAAAGGGAGCACATGATACCGACTGGCACTCTGCTTTGTTCATTCACTGGTGTCTTTTTGAGATGACTCCCATGTAGGTTTACCCCACTTTTGTCTTCTCATGGATTTTTTCAAGTTATGTAGATGCTCTGTGCCTCAGTTTCTTCTTCTGTAAAATGAGACCTGCAATGACTGTGCATGTACATGTGTGCACACGTGTCCGCGCATGTGCAGCGCCTAGCACAGGGCAGCACGCAGCAGTGTTCAGCTACTCTTACCCACTCGCCCTTGGTTTTGGTCTCAGCCTGGCTTACGTCAGACACTGCACAGCTAGTCCCTGCCTTTAGGAAGATCACAGGAGAATCGAGTAGGTGAGTCCTGCAGGAAACAGAAAACTCAGCAAGACAAGTGCCCCAGAACATGCTAGATAAGAACCAGGGTTATGGAGCAAATTGGAGTCAGGCAGACTGGCGTTTGAATCTCACAAGATATGTGAGTATGGACAAGTTAGTTCCCCAATCTGAGCCTCAATGTTCACATCTATAAAATGGGAATAATAATATTCATGTGCCCATAAGATAGCTGGAAGTATCAAATTAAAGTATAGAAAATTCTGATCGTGGTGATTCACATGCAATAAATTATCAATAAACATAACTAGGTATTATCATTTTTGGCTGATCTGGGAGGGCTTCCTGAATAAGGTGACTTTTAAACTCAGATCTGAAGGATGGGGAAGACATGGGAGGGGTGTTCAAGATGGAGCACATACCTTAGCGAAGGCAAGGGGAAGGAAAAGTGAACGGCATCTTGACAGACCACCTGCGCATGCACTGGGATAGGGGCAGGGAGTCAAGGGCTTGTGCAGAGGAAGTTGACAGGAAAAGCACCTGAGATGTAGAGAAGGGGCCTGAGTGTGAGCCGGGGCTGGACTCTTGTCCAGGTACTAGGGAGCTAGTAAAGATTTTTTGAACATAAGCACATCATGTTCCTAATGTGTGACTATAGGAAATTACTTGACAATCTTTAAAAGGAAGGATGATGGTGGGGGGGAGCCCTCATTCAAGACCCACAGTGATCAGTAATTAAGGTGCTGAGAGCGGGGCTGGAAAAGAAGGGGTCTCTGGCTCAGGGCCCACCATACGGGACTGGATAGGTACTAACGTTGACACAGTCTCCTGGAGAGGGTGTGGAGCCAGTGTGATATCCCGGTACCCCGCTCTCTGCACCTTCCAGCAGGGCTTTCCCAGAGCATGTGATTGGCGGGGACCCCTGGACACACCTGTCCAACAGCACAGCTCGGTTCCGTCCTCAGGTCTGAAGGTCACCTCAGCCTGGGATGTGAGAAGACGACAGACTGGGTTAGTGACTCGAGAGGAGTGGTGAGTCACAGAGCAAAGCAATGTCACCTCACCCATGTCCCAGCAGAAATGTCATCACAGCAGGCTGGAGATGCCCGACCTGGTCACCGACGGCCAGGCCACTCGCTGACCTCTGTAGCTCCTGTGAGAGGCCTGGGAGGAGAAAAGTGGAGAATAAATTCTTCCATCAGTTTATGCAGTTGCTGTTGGCTGAGCAATGAGCTGGGGACAGAGGAGTGAAGACGGAGGGCTTCCCTTTGGAGGATCACGCTGTGTTGGGGAAATAGACAAGACAAGCCCCAGCCCAGAGCTAGACCATCCAACGCATAGGTTCCCACTCACGGATTAATCAGAGTCACCTCACATGAAGTCATGACAACTCCACTTATTGGACAGATGAGGAAACTGAGGACCAATTTGGCAAAGCGACCTGCCCTTTCTGGCATTCCACACTCCCTTTAACACAATCCCATCGCAGCCCCCAGCCCTCTCTATCTGTGGCGCAGGAGCAAATGTTTATTCCCCACTACACTCTGAACTCGCCTGAGCACTTGGTGGCAGAGGGCTGGGGGCAGAGAGAGGGGTGTGGGCACGGAGCTCAGAGCGACGGAGCCTGGATGACATGCCAGGCCTGGCTGGACTGTCCACACCTGTTATTAGTTAATCTACTATAAAATCTTGGCATCATGGGCATTACTGTCTCTGTTTTATAGGAAATGTGCCCAAGGCTGAGACGAGTTATGAGATTTGGCCAAGGTCACATTGAGATCATCTGAGAAGCTTCAGACTCAGGAGATGGTGTGCGTGTTAGGGGTGGAGTGAAAGGAGTGGGAAGCCTGGGGGTCCAAACTCAGAGCCAGAGTGATGTTCCTGTTAAATATTTAGCAGGTGCTCCTAAGCACTTCTGTCCATTGGGCTCAGGCTTTTAACAGCATCTGTGCTCTTGTGCTGAAGCGCCCAGGCTCCAGCAGACTGTCAGCCGACACTTGCTGAGTAAATATGGACCTGGGGAAAACAAAGGCACGAAGAAATTGCCACCAGTGCCATAGGTACAGTCCACACACTCCGTGCATCAGGTTCGTGGGGCATGCCATTTATCTGCGGTTTCTCTTTTCATCCTTTCAGTATCACAGTGAAGTAAGCACCATTATGGCCCCAGTTTTACAAAGAGAAACGAAACCTTAAAGATGTTGAGACTTAGCCTGAAGTTACAAAGCTGATAAGTGCTTTGAAGCCAGGCCTTTCTGGCTCCAAGGCTGGGACTGCAAATTGCTCCCTGAAAATGAACATATTGCCCCTGGCAGGCTCTCCGGAAAGTAAGACTCAGTCAAGGCCCCAGGCTCATTGGCTCCCTGAGAGGAGGTGTTTTCCAGGTATTTATGGATCAGATCTGACTCTTCCTGGAAGAGCCCTTTGTCTGCAGGCCCCCCAGAGGGGTCCGAGGGCATTTACTAGCCTCCCACAGAGTCTGGCTATCTTTAGGGGCTTTGGAGATATGGATCGTCTCCAAACCAGGAGCTCCCCCAGGGTAACCACTGAGGGGACCCCTCAGAAATCTCACCTAATGGGACCAAGAGAGGCCATAAGAAATCAAGACAAGTAGAGCAAAGGAAATTGGGCAGGAAATTGGAGCCCAAGAGAGTGGTGAGTCAGCAGTGTGGGTGTAGCTGCCACCAGAGTCTATGTGAACTTTGGTCATATCACGAGGAGCATAGCATGTCAAGCGTATAACTAAGGTGACGCTGCACTTCCTCTGGGGACAGACGGCTGGCATGTGGGGTTAAGGTCTGGTTCCATATTTTCACCTGGTCATAGTCACACTGGAACCTGTCCAAAAGGGCAGAACAAGAACACCAGAGCGAATGGTGCTGTCATCTTTGCAAAGGCCGAAGGACCTGAATTTCTTTTCCTGAAGAAGAGAAGAGGGGAGGAAGTTGGGACAGTGGGTTTTGGATGTCTCAGAGGTTCCCTGTAAACAAGGCAGTAGATGTCTTCTGTCTGATCCTCAAGAAAAAATAGAACTCAATGAGGAAATGATAGGAAGCTAGATTTAGGCTCAAATTGAGTAATGCGTTTGCACGCATCACAAAGATAACCAAAGAAGGAAATCTTTTTGAAGAAAAAAACATCAGTACACCCAATGAACCTCCTCTTTCTCCTCTGTGTGGCCTTATGCAAGCAACCTAATCTTTCTGAGCCTCAGTTTCCTTGTGTGGAAGAGGCAGTTGGTGTTGGCAAGAGAATTCCACAATGTGCACACTACAGAAGCCACAAAGAGGGAGATGGCTATGGTTGTGGCCTGGGGACTCTGGCTGCTGGGATTTAAGCTTTAGCTGAGGGTGACTTTGGTTACTTCTTTTAACCTCACAGTGCCTCAATTTTCACATCTGTAAAGCGGATATGATACATGGAACACACTCAGAACGGTACCTATCACATAATAAATGGTCAATAAAGACAGCCATCATCACCAGAAGTCTTCATATATGCAAGTGAGTGTCACAGTATCTAGAATATAACAGGTCTTGAGAGAAAGTTTCCCTTTTCCCATCGTCCTCTAGGGAGCTCTTCCATGGTGCTCCTGGGATCCAGACTCTTCTAATCTCCAGACTTCTGAAAGGTATTTCCAAATAGTATTTAGGCCTACATTCAAAGGCAGTAATCTGCCTCCATGTCATTAAATACTCTTTTAGTGAAGAAAGGGGCAAGGCATGGAGAAAGTTGGCCTTTTGCTTATAGAAGGTTCCCATTCCTAACAGTGCACTTTACAGCTCACAAAGTGTCCTTGTCTCCATTATTTTGTAGTCCCTTTTTGGTACATGACTTGAGGGCAGAAAAAACACTGATATGGAAACTGAGGCTCAGGGAGGTTCAGTGACATACTGAGAACCACTGACACCTGAGTGGGTGAGCCAGGGCTCGGACCCAGGGCTTTTGGACTGTGAATTGGCATTTACACGAGGCATCACCAGTGTCTGGCCCGTCACTGTACACGTTCCTGCCCTGGGATTCTGGTTGGAGAAGCATGAGCAGGGCACTGGCCAGGCTCCAAACCTCACAGCTAAATCCTCGGAGTATTACAGAGGATCAGGAGGAGAGGGGAGCCAGGAACCCCAGATGTCTCTGCTGGGAATCCAAGTCCCTAGGCCTGGAAACCTCCCCTGCCCACTGTTCTGTTTGCGGGTAGCTGTCGTGGGTGAGGTCCAGATCCAGGGCACAGAGCCCAGTGGACCTTTCAGCACTGCCCCCTAGCCAATTTCCCCTGACAATTCCATATCAGGGACCTGGGTGGCTAGGGAGCACCAGAACTGTGGCTCATGGGACTGGGTTATGATCTCTGCTTTATAGCTGAGGAAACTGAGGCTTGGGCAGGGTCACTGGGACTTGAACCCATCTTGTCTGGCCCCAAAGCCAAGCCCTTCAGCACCACAATAGCTTTTTGTCCCACTCCCCCTGAGGGTGTTTGCGCCCTTCGAAACGCAGACAGGTGATTGGTCATGTCTGCCTGTGCAGAGGGGTCTCTCTTCCTGCCCAGCTTCACCTGGACCCAACTCTGGAAGGCACCTGTGCTGTTTTACTGATAACAGTGTTTGCCCTTCCAGAGCCAGAGCCATAAAAGGCAGCTTTTAAAGTCCCAGGCAGCTTTTAAAGTCCCTGCCGCAGAAATGTCAACATGACAAGGAGGCCAATCGTGGTTTCTGAGGTGGAATGTCACCTCTGGGCTGACTGAAAGGCTGCTGCAAAGATCTCAGGGGGCCAGGGCCCTGGGGTCTAGACCTGCTTTTGCCAGGACATGCTGCGTTACCTCACACGTGCTTTTTACTTTCTCTGGGCCTTGTTTCATCAGAGTAAGGAGAGGATTGGGTGTGAAGATGTTCAAGCACTCTTCTATCCCTAAAATTCTTAGTGTTCTCCACTCGGGATCCTGGGAGGCAATACCCCCAAACCCCATTTGATGACTGCGAAACACTTCATGTAGCAACCTTAAAAATGAAACTGCCCCCAAACCTGAACTTGGAGCTTTTTCAAAACCTCCAACAATGTCACCATTGAAACAATAAAGGTATTCATTAATTTCTTGTAAAAAGTGATTTTGTGATTTTCTGAATGTATGAAAAAATGTCCCCCACTCTCAACACTGGGCCCAGAGCCTCTGAGTATAAAAACCACAGTCAGACCATGAGGATTCTATAGAGCTCAGGTGTTTGGACAAATTGCCTGCACTTGAGAACACAGGGCAATTTTCTCAATTTTTAAAGTGTTTTCTCCCTTCCCCCTTCCTTTTCTGAGGTTTGCACCATTGCTTGTAACTCAAACCACAAATAAAGCTCTAAGCCTCTGGCTGTGAGGGACAGAGCTGTGGCTGCCAACAACAGCATAGCTCGTGCAGACCCTTTTTCTGCTGTTCTGGAAACCAGCTCCCCAGAGGACAGAACAACACGTGCTTTCCTCTTTAATAAGCTGAAAATTATTGCCTTTCACATGGGCTGGGGAAGGGGTAGATTGGTGTTGATCAGTGGTGAGCAGACAGCAACTGGCTGCTTTAGGTGCATTGCAACCCAGCTGCAATAGCCACAAAGGTTCATGTGGCCCACCACGCAGAACATGCTAAGCCTGGCTCCCATTGGGTACCTTGACCCAGAACCTGGCTCATACAGGCATTCAATACCTGTTTGTGGCTGAGTGGATACACTTCCACAGACATTCTTTCTTCTTAACACCAGGATAAGCATTCCTGTCTTTTTTCTCAGGATGGGGAAACTGAGGCTCTGAGAGGCTAGCCAACTCATGCAGGGTTGGTCATATGCATGGCAGGGCTGGGGTGTGACCTCACGCTGGTGCCAGATTGGCCTTTTCAACTCATGCTGTTTCTGTGACTGTCTCTCAGCCCCACAGGCCAAAGAATCATTGTGTTCCCAGCCCTTGGGAAGCCCAGGCATGATGGACAAGGCTTGTGGATCTAGACTTTTCTTCTCCAAGTGCTATCTCCCACAACTTCCAAAATTGTCCCCCTGGAGATGGCGTTGGAGACAGAAACGCCAGCTCAGCCCTCTGTCCAGCTGCCTGCTGGACAACACTGCCTGGATTTACGTTCAGTTCTATGCTCAGTGCATGGCCCAGGGTGGGTGCTCACTGCTGAATAAATAAGTCAAGGGCGTCCCACAGGTGATACCCACATCTGAACTCACCCCAGGGCCTAGACAGGGCTTGGCAAATAATTGTTCCATGAATATATGAGTTGAAGAATGCATTTTCTCTCCCTGAATCCCTATAGAGTTCATGGTATGAATTGCCTATGTCTGCTGAAGACTCCACCTTCCTTCTCCAGTCTCTAAGTTTAAAGCCCCAGACTCCTAGGTTCCCATTCTTTTACACGACTCTGTCATTTCAGCTTCTGACCAATCTTTTATACCTATCCCTTCCTCTCCAGATTTGAACACATGAATTCTTTCCTTTATTGTTCAAGACTGTATTGGTTACAAGGAGCAAAAAACTCTGCTTGAACTTGCTTAAGCAAAAAAGTGGAATTTAAATCAGGATAATAATATAGGGACAATCACAGAACAGAAAGAGAAACTGAAGTATCAAGTCCTGGGAAGGGCAGGCTCGGCTGGAACAGGGAGCTCTAATTCTGACAGCTCTCTCACTTGCTCTCTCTCCCCTCCCCCCCTCCATTTCCCTTTCCTGAATTCATTTCCAGCCTCTCTCTGTCTCAGCAGCTTCCTCTGTATCACAGGGATGTGGATGTCTACAGACTCCCCTCTATGCAGTGTAGAACCAGAGGGAAGAAGCCTCCGTGTTCCAACAGGATAATTCCTAGGGAAGTCCAGTGTACCCCAGTGCGGCCTATGGACCCATCCCTGGACCTGTCCCAGGGCTGACAGCACAGCCAGCTTCTCTGTAGGAGTCAGAAGAAGGCACCATCCTCTGGGTAGCTGCAGCTCCACAGGTGCAAGCTTTCCCCGTGGAGCACGGGCTGAATTCCAGGCCCCACTTATTGTCTCTGCCAGACAAGCTTGTACAGAACACAACCTGCACAACTGTACATGGCAGACCTGTCTGGAAGTAGACGTGGAGCTGGGCATACCCAGTTTGGCTCCGATGCCCATAGGGCTGAGGAAGGAGCACACATCCATGGACCCCAGGGGACTCATACAAGCTAGAATGTGTTTACAACTCCCAAACCTGCTCTTCCTGTTGGTTCCCTTTACCGATGTAAAGAACCATCTACCCGATTCCTCTGTCAAAAGGCCCAGGCGTTGTCTTGGATTCTCTCCTGTCCCTCATAATAACCTGGGGACCATGATCATTTCTCCCTTTATTCTGCCATCTCCTAGGTTAAGCGACTTTTATATTATTTCTTGCTTGGTCCATTACAAAAATGGCTCCCGGCCAATCGCCTTCCTACGCACACCCCTTTGTGATGGGACTCCGGGTTGTCTGCCATCAGCAGGCGTGTCTAGTGCACCACCGTTTGAGTCTGTGCTTAGCTAAAGAAACGTTAAGACACATGACCTAAGGAGAGGCTTAAAAAGTGCTCGTGCCTTGGGTTTTCCCTTTTTGGGATTTTTTGGTAACCCTGAAAACACTACAAGAGAAGAAGCCCAAGGTAATAAGAGACATATGACCCGGTCACCCACTTTGGCCCTGACCTGCATCGCCCCGGACTCTGAGTCGCCTGCTGGCTGACGGCAGAGCTGCCCACGGACTCCCAGACCTGTGAGCAATAATGAAGTGGTGCTTGTCTTTGGCCTCTAAGTTATGTAGGGGTTGGTGACACAGCAAGATCTAAGTGACCCACTGGCCTTCCTTTCTTGAGCCTGTTGCTTCTCCACTGTGTCTTCACAAGAACCTTGTCATGCTCCTAAAATGCAGGTCAGATTATATAACTTCCTCATCCACTTCTGGTAAGTTACCATCTGCTAAACAGTGTCTGAATTATTCATTCACTAACGTCCTCCCAATTCTCCAGGATCCAGACCCTGTCTCTCCTTTGCCTCACCCTCATCTTCAGCCCATGCCTCTGCTTTCCAGACACACTAATTGATGAGACGTTCCCCCAATGTGGTGTCTTCTTCCACACCTGGATGGGATGGTACATGCTGCGTCCTTTTCCTGGGGCAGCCTTTCCTCTTTCTGTAAGGCCCTGCTCAAATGTCCCCACCTCTGTGAACTTACATTGTGCATCCTATTTCAATCTCATTGATTCTGACCCATCTTTCTTACTGAGTTTGTTACTTCTTAAAGGCAGGAACATTAGCAATTTATTCTTTGTTGCTTTTCCTCATGGTACCTAGTATAGTGTCTAGAACATAAAGAGTGCTCAGCTAGGAAGTTTCTAGAAACCTCCCAGAGTTGGATGAGGTGGGCATAGCCCATTGAGGCAGAAGGTAAAATGATTAAGCATGTAGGCTCTGAGATCAGACTAAATGGGTGATCAGACTACATTTCCCTTCCTGCTAGAAAGTTATCTAACAGTGCCTCAGTTTCCTCATCTATAAATTCAGAACAATCAAACCTCCATTATAAGGTAGTTATGCATTAACAAATGCAGAGCTCTTAGGATGGTACTGTCACAAAAGAAGCACTCTTTAAAATTTAGCTGCCGTGAAAATGGTGATGATAATCTGTCCTTTGGACTCAGCCCCCTCCAACCCTTGAGAACCCTCCCACCCTCTGGAGAAGTCGCATGTATGGGAGGTCAGCGTTTCTCATGAGGATTCCTCTTATCGTGTTGGCAGGAGGCAGATCAGTGTGTGAAGAAGGCATAAACTTTCAGTTTGGGAGGGGTGGGCTCAAGTTTTGTTCTGACAGCTAAGTGGTCTTTACCGAGATTCTTCCCTTTGGGGAGACTTGTTTATTTCATCACAAATGGGTTTGCCCTCAATGAGTTGTGAGTAATTCATGAAATAGGGTATGGTGAAGGGCTTTGGAGGGCCACGTTCCAGGCCACAGAAGACCTCCCCTTGGAGGTCTTCTCTCACCCCCAGCCCTGACCTAAGCTAGGCACACACAGCGCTCCTCAAGCCGTGCTCTCATTCACAGATCCGTCCTGAGCCTCCCGACTGCCCCTGCCAGGCTTCCTAAGTGAGCACCTACTATGAGCCAGGAGGAGGGCCCTGAGAATGACAAGGCCCTGCTTGGAGCTCACGTTCTGGACTCTTGTCAGAGTACAAGTAGCTAAATAATAATACAGCTGCGGGTTGGGAAGGCCAGAAGACATGCGAGTCCCTTCCTCAGGGTGACCCGTCCATCCTAGGCACCCCATGCTGCCATTGTCCATTCCTGCTTTGCCCTCCTCCTTGGTCATGAGCTCCTGGAGGTCAGGGGCCCCAGTTTGTTCTGCAGCTCAGGTGCCCAGCACATTGTCCAGAATATACAAGGAACCCCCACACTCCTCCCCCACGAGTGAATGCAATGATCACTGTCACATCTACAATTGTCTAATCATGATTTCCCTTCAGTAAATAGTCCCTAAAACCATGATGTGTCAAGCGCTGGCCTTGTACTGCCAGCAAGTGAGGACTGCAACACAGTCCTGTTGTCAAGGAGCTCCCTGTCTGGTGGAGGAGGGAACACTGTGGCCTTATGGGATACACAATTAGGGAAAGCTTTGCACAGAGCTGGGAGGACTCCAGGGTACCCATTAGGGTTCCTGAATCTTTCAGAGCTCCCTTGGGCTGTGAGATCTCATGGGAGAACAGGCTTTGACTTTCCTCCAAGACCGAGGAAGAGAGGGTGGCAGGATTTTCACAAATGCAGGCCGTTGATCCAACAGCAATGGACTAAAGATAAGATGTGCACCCAATGGGCCTCTGTCCGGCTCCCCAGCCCTGCTCCTGGCTCACACCAGTCTTCCAGGGGCTCTGCTATTTCTCCACTGAAACCAGGCACTGTGCTGGAGAACCACACTCCCTGGTCTGAGGCTCCAGCTCTTTGCACTCATGCCCAGTCCAAATAGCCAAGCTTCTTCCCACTGCTCACCACACCCAGTTAGATGCCATTGACTCTTGGGGGCCTGTCATCTCTCCCAGGCTCATATCGCAGAGTGAGGACTCACGCTAACTGACCAGCCCTCACCACTTGCTCACTTCATCCATCCATCCAACAGATACTTACTTTATTTTTATTTTTATTTTTATTTATTTATTTATTTATTTATTTATTTATTTTATTGTGGAGAAGGGGCGGGGAAAGAAGGCGGGGGAAGAGGTACGTGACGGGGTCAGGCCAGTGGCATGGTACCACATTGGCTGTATCTAGGTAGAGGCAGTTTCAGGCCGGGCCTTGCTGAGTCGTTGCTACGCAGAAGTAGCTCGATGGATCTACTTCTAGTCAGGCTCGGGAAGTTGCACTAGGCCTCAGGCACATGGCAGGGCCCAGCAATTCCCTCTTTTGTTTTTTGTATGGCGGAAAAACATAGCCCCTATCTTACGTTGCCTGCTCTTGCAGTTTCAGTCTTACCCATCATGGGGATACAAACATCAATGGTTTGGTCCCTGTCTTAGGTTGACTGAATGCAGAGTGATCTTACCCATTTGGGTACTATGAATGTAAACCACCATGCAGCCTCTCCATATCCTGTCTTAGGTTGTCCCAGCTTTGGGA
>CAUYPK010062993.1:0-16717 GCA_963574355.1 Loris lydekkerianus
GCAGAAGTAGCTCAATGGATCTACTTCTAGTCAGGCTTGGGAAGTTGCACTAGGCCTCAGGCACATGGCAGGGCCCAACAATTCCCTCTTTTGTTTTTTGTATGGTGGAAACACCTGGCTATTTTTTGTTGCAGTTTGGCCAGGGCTGGGTTTGAACCCACCACCCTCGGTTTATGGGGTCGGTGCCCTATTCACTGAGCCACAGGCGCTGCCCAGGTGAGATGGTATTTGTCCTAGGCTTTGGAGAAGAATTGGATTTATGACAAGTGAGCTTTACATTTTTATATTTTCCATCATGGATTTCATACTATAAAAGAAAATGTTTACTTATCAAACACAGATCTAATAATACATATTAAGTAATTTGTGTTCCAGTTTTCACTATCAAAGATATTTAGCTGCTGATCAGAGTTTTTTATTAGTAGAATGACTCCATTTAAATTGATTTCAGCAAAAAGCAAGATGATTTGATTTTATTATTTAGCCTTTGTGACCTCAGTGAAGCCAAAGGTGTGATTTTTTTAAACACTAAAAACCTTTTTGTGTGTTCCTACAGATGTACCTATATGTAGGTGGTATAGCAAAAAAAAAAATCCAAACAAACAAACAAAAAAAAACTAAATAAAGACAACTACATCTTATTGAGGAAACTAGAAACTGAGATCCAAAACCACACATCCAGCACTTGGAAGAGTAGATATTCAAACTGAGGTCTATTTGATCCCACAACTGTCATTCTTACAAAATTGGCTATGAAAATGAACTTCAGAGTGGAGCCTGTGTCTCAAGGAGTAGGGCGCTGGCCCCATATACCGGCAGTGGTGGGTTCAAGAAAAAAAAAAAAAGAAAGAAAATGGACTTTAGCAGGGAGGGGCTTAACTGAAGGAGAGCCTGTTTTATTTTTGTTTTTGGTTTTGGTTTTCTTGAGACACAGTCTATGTCACCCTCAGTAGAGTGTCGTAGCATCATAGCTCACAGCAACCTCAAACTCTTGGACTCAAGCAATTCTCTTGCCTCAGCCTCCCAAGCAGTTGGGACTATAGGTGCGCGCTACACTGCCCAGGTATTTTTTGGTTGCAGTTGTCATTGTTGTTTAGCTGGCCTGGGCTGGCCTAAACCCACCAGCCTCAGTCATATGGCCAGCGCCCTATTCACTGAGCTACAGGTGTCGAGCCCAGAGCCTGGTTTTTGCATAAGGTTAGTTACTTGTACAAATCACTAACTCCAGGAAGGTGGGCTAACAGGAATTGTAAGTCCATCAAATATCATAGTTTACAATCAGTATCAAAACATTTTAAATGCTCATACCCTTTGATGTGGCCATTTCAGCCTTAGGAACCAAATCCAAACACAAAATGATTTGCCTTGGTTTAGGCCTGTGGCTCAAGCAGCTCAGGCACCAGCCACATATAACGGAGAGGGCAGGTTCGAATCCAGCCTTGGCCGGCCAAACAACAATGACGGCTGCAACCAAAAAATAGCTGGGCATTGTGGAGGGCACCTGTAGTCCCAGCTACTTGGGAGGCGGAAGCAGGAGGATCACTTGAGCCCAGGAGTTGGAGGCTGTGAGCTGTGATGCCACAACACTCTATCCAGGGCGACAGTTTGAGGCTTTGTCTCAAAAAAAAAGAAAAAAAAAAAAAAGATTTGCCTTCACCAAATCAGAAGATTTTCATTACCACCTTTTTTATAATAGCAGAAAGTTGGGAACAGTAGAAATATCCAAGAATATGGGAGATGATGCCTGGGAGTTAAAAAAAAAAAAAAGCAAAAAACAAAGAATGGGGAGAGGGGGAAGCAGAAAAAGAAAAAATATAGTGATAAAAGAATGTTTAAATAAATTCTAGCATATTCATGATGAACGATTATGCGGCCGTTCAAAAGGATTTTTTTGGAAAATGTTTACAATGCAATGTTAAGTGAAAAACACGATATTTTGAAGTCATCAATAGAGGATGCCAAGGTTGCTACAACTGACATTTTACTATATAGACCACCTAAAACCGACTTTGAGAAGAAGACAGACAGACATCTAACATTAGCTTCAATGTTTTAGAAACCAAAACAAACACCAAAAAACCCAATTTACTTCCACCTGGATTTTTGTCTAACTTGACTCCTCAAAAAATACTTAAAAAAAAAAAAAGATCCAGGCCTGGGTGCTTCACTCATGTGTTTCTTCCCACTTACAGCTGAAGCCAGCTTGCCCCAAGAAGAAACAGAACATGCTGATTAT
This sequence comes from Loris lydekkerianus, assembly GCA_963574355.1. NCBI lineage: Eukaryota > Metazoa > Chordata > Mammalia > Primates > Lorisidae > Loris > Loris lydekkerianus. The sequence goes on from CAUYPK010062993.1 coordinate 2,237, forward strand.
TGAACTGCCTTTCAGGTTTGGAAAGATAATACCTCAGAGCCCAGCACTGTTGTCAGGTCTGGAAAGTCTGAAAGTGTTGCCTAGAGCAGGTGGGGAAAACTTGTTCACCCCAAGTGGTGAACTCAGGCTTCGAACTGAGGACTGTCCAACTTCATACTCTCACTACTTCCATAGACCTGCTTTAGCCCTGGGAGATGGCACAAGGCTGAGCTTGCAAGTGGGTCAAGGAGGGGCACAGGAGTTGGGATCTGTGGAGGTAAGACAGGCCTACAGAACTAGAGAAACTGAGATACTCTAAAAGAGGCTACAGGCCTCAGGTCAAGGTCAGAAATCAGGCAAGAAAGGATCTGTTACCAAAGCCAAGAATCTGGAGCAAGAGCAGAGTCAGACAAGACTGGAAGTAAGAACAACACAACAGCCAGTACTTCCAATCCTGGGTATACACCTGAGACAATTTAGAACTTAGGCCTACACAAAAACTGGTACACGAAAGCTCATAGCAGCATTATTCATATGGCTAAAAATCAAAACAACTGAAATGTTCATACTGATGAATGGATAAATAAAATGTGGTATATCCATATAACAGGGTTTAATTCATTAATAAAAAGGAATGGAGTAAGGATACATGCCACAACATGAATGAACCTTGAAAATATTAAGCTAAGTGAAAGAAGTCAAATAAAAACTACCATATTGTATGATTCCAAATGCCTAGAATAAATAAATCTATAGAGACAGTGATTGTCTAGGGAGTGGAGAGGGTTACTGATGAAGGTATAGGGGGGTTATATTGTTGTTTTCTGATCTCCATTTTTATTTATTTACTTTTGAGGTTTTTAAATTATTTTCTAATTAATATGAGGGTACAATTTTTAGGTTACATTGTTCTCACTTCCAGGGTAAAGTTCCATTTGTAGAAAAGCCCCTTACCAGAGGGCATGTTATATACCCTCACAATGTGTACATTAGGTGAGATACCAGGTCATGCCCTCTGTTTTTGTTGTTTTGAGACATTCTCACTCCATTGCCCAGGCTAGAGAGCCTTGGCATCAGCCTAGCTCACAGCAACCTCAAACTCCTGTGCTCAAGCCATCCCCCTGCCTCAGGCCCTTAGTAGCTGGGACTAACGGTGCCCACAATATCCAGCTAATTTTTTCTATTTTTAGTAGAGATGGGAGTCTCGCTTTTGCTCAGGCTGGTTTCAAATCCTGATCTCCAGTGATCCTCCCAACCTCAGTCTCTGAGTGCTAGGATTACAGGCATGAGCCACCACGCCCGGCTAGTATAGGGCTTCTTTTCTGGGGTGGTGGAAATATTGTAAAATTGATTGTAGAAATGGTTACATATACTGAAAATATACTGAAATATACTGAAAACTACAGTACTTTTAACAAGTGAATTATATGGTATGTGAATTATATCTCCGTAAAGCTGTTATTTATTTATTTATTTATTTTTTTGTTTGTTTGTTTGTTTTTTTGATTTTTTTTTTTTAAAGCTGTTATTTAAAAAACAGGAAAAGCAAAGTCAACAGAAAGGGATAGCTACCTCCAAACCATTGTAAATATCTATATGGGGTCTTAGGTGCACTGAGCCTTGCCATGGCCAATATCAGGTGTTAGGAAATTCAACCGTGCCTTGGCGAAGATGCTTATTTCAACTAAAACCCAACTCCAGCTAACCTGCCCAAGTGTATGGTAAGTTTATTATAATGCCACAAGGACCCATTACATAACTCAGGGACAGTGAGAGACAAAGCCATGGTTCTGATATTTCTGGAAAACTCATTGTAAATTTTATCTAAAAGTTTGCTTAAACAGGTACATTTCATCTTTTGAGGTTGGATTTGAACTTTGAGAATGACCAAAGCCCCTCAGTGATCAATCTGAGGGAAGACGGTTTGATTGACACAGGAGTTAACTCTTTGCTCAGAACAAGGTGAAGGAATGAAACTGGAGTAGGTGTCTAGAGGGGGCAAGGAAGAGAACCCCTCATCCATGATGCCTCGAATGACAGTTTTGATCTGTCATGGCCCATTCGCAGTGGAACAGGGGAGACCGGGAAGGGCAGAGCGCACTTCACTGCCTAAAGGTTCTTTCTGTTTTAAATCTTCACGGCAGTCCTCCATGTCTTTAATATCCTCCACTTCCTCAAAAGGCCAAATTGATCTTCTTAACACAACCAGCAACCGACTTAACTTTTCTTCTGAGTAAAACAAGATAAAAATATGTATGGTCTGGGGATTGGTGTTTAATTCCTCTCTCTGCTCTTGGGCCACCTTTTGCCCTTGGGGCACCTTATTTGTAGGCTCTGCATGTTTCTTTTGCATCCTTCTACACTCTCCACCTCTCCATAGACAACATCCAATAATACACAGACTTCCATGTGGACAGATCCTCAAATCTGTATCTTTCTAGACTCCAGACTTAATTTTCTGTTGCTTACCCTACAGCTCTTACTGAATGTTTCCATTCTTCTCCAACTTGCATTCAGTGGTCCCTTCAGAGACATTTATTCTAAAGGCCTTCCCCAGTCCAGAGACTAGTCATGTGAGCCAAGACGCCCTTTGGGATTCTAGTCTCTGACCCTTTGAGTCACCACCATCCACTTGAGTTTCCCAAGTTCAGACCCCAGACGTTGCGGAACACAGTAGAGCTATCCCTGTCTTAAGCTGTCGTTCTTGAAAAAAATTGCATAGCCTTTTATTTTATTTACTTATTTTAAAGATGGGGTCTCACTATGCTGCTCAGGCTGGAATGCAGTGGCCGTTCACAGGCACCATTCCATTATTGATGAACACAAGAATTTTGACCTGCTCCATTCCTGACCTGGGCTAGGTCAACCCTTAGTAGGCAACCTGATAGTTCCCTGTTTCCAGAGGTCACTAGATTGATGTCAAACTTAATATGGACACTCCCTCCCCCCCCCCCCCCAGTAGAGACAGAGTCTCACTGTACCACCCTTGGGTAGAGTGCCATGAAGTCACATGGCTCACAGCAACCTCTAACTCTTGGGCTTACAGGATTCTCTTGCCTCAGCCTCCGGAGCAGCTGGGACCACAGGCACCCACCACAACGCCCGGCTATTTTTTTGTTGCAGTTTGGCCGGAGCTGGGTTTGAACCCGCCACCTTCGGCATACGGGGCCAGCGCCTTACTCACTGAACCACAGGCGCCATCCCAATATGGACACTCTTAATGGCATACTACAACCCAGAACTCCTAGACTCAAGTAATCCTCCTGCCTCACTCCACCTCCCAAGTAATAGGCACTACAGGGGCGCACCACTGTGCCCAGCACCAAATTATATAGTAAACTAAATAAATTATTGTTGTTGTTTGATGCCATTAAATCTTGGGGTGATTTGTTATGTAGTGATGGATAACCAGAAAAGAGTGGCATAAATGGAAGATTCACCTGGGGTTTATTATGTCATATAAGGTAAGGTAGAAATCCAAGCTAATTCTTTTTTTACACAGTGACTCTAGCTTCTCAGTACCTGTCAATTCTTTAGTACAGAATTCTTTCTTTTTTCTTTTCTTTTCTTTCTTTCTTTTTTTTTTTTTTTAAGACAGTCTTACTTTGTTGCCCTTTGTAGAGTGCTCTGGCATCACAGCTCACAGCAACCTCTAGCTCTTGGGCTTAGGTGATTCTCTTGCTTCAGCCTCCTGAGTAGCTGGGACTACAGGCACCTGCCACAACACCCTGGCTATTTTTTTTGTTGTTGTTGCAGTTTGGTTGGGGCTGGGTTCAAACTTGCCACCCTCGGTATATAGGACTGACACCCTACTCACTGAGCCACAGGCACCACCCTAGTACAGAATTTTATGTCTTATTCATGGTTTGGTTCAGTATTTAAGATAATGATAAAAACGTAACAGGTAATACAATTTGTTTAATTGAAATCCAGATAGTCAATTAAAAAATTATAATAACAAAGAAAAAAAACCTAGGCGCTATGAAAGTGTGTTATCTTTACTATTTTGATCCTTCTCAAGAAAGGATTAGCTCATCTATATTTATTCATGCATGCCTTTATCTCATTACAGTTATATTGTTGTCTTTGAATAAATCTCTGCTTCTAAGTCAATAAAGTTTTTTTGTTTGTTTGTTTGTTTGTTTGTTTTTTTGAGACAGAGTCTAACTATGTTGCCCTGGGTAGAGTGCCGTGGTGTCACAGCTCACAGCAACCTCAAACTCTTTGACTTAAGCGATCTCTTGCCTCAGCCTCCCATGCAGCTGGGACTACAGGTGCCCACCACAATGCCCAGCTATTTTTCTGTTGCATTCCAAGCCTACGTCAATAAAAGTTTTTTACTATAGTAAAAAGAAGCTATTTATATTGCATTTTGCTATATTAAAAAAAAAAAAAAAAAGAGAGTGTCCATATTAAGTTTGACATCAATCTAGTGACCTCTGGAAACAGGGAACTATCAGGTTGCCTACCAAGGGTTGACCTAGCCCAGGTCAGGAATGGAGCAGGTCAAAATTCTTGTGTTCATCAATAATGGAATGGTGCCTGTGAACACCTTCTTTGCTATAAGAAGAGAAAAATAGATCTAGAAGGAAATTGCAAAAGAAAAAAGAAAAGTATAATAAATTTTTACTTTATACTATAAAATTTTGCTTTAATTTAAATATTAATGCTTGGCACCTGTAGCTCAGCAGCTAGGGCACCAGTCACATGCATCAGGACTGGAGGCTTCAAATCCACCCCAGGATTGCCAAACAACAATGAAAACTACAACCAAAAAATAGCTGTGCATTGTGGCGGGCGCCTGTAGTCCCAGCTACTTGGGAGGCTGAGGCAAGAGAATCACTTAAGCCCAAGAGTTTGAGGTTGCTGTGAGCTGTGATGCCAAAGGACTCTACCCAGCATGACATAGTGAGACTCTGTCTCAAAAAAAAATTATTTTTAATTTTAAGTACCTCAGTTTGAGGTTGACATCTGTGCTATTAAAAGATACCATTAAGAAAGGAAAAAAATATGCTGGGTGTGGTGGTGGGTGTCTGTAATCCCATTTATACTTGAGAGGCTGAGGTGGGAGGATCACTTGCTACTAGGAGTTTGAGGCCAGTCTAGGCAAGATAACAAGACCTCATCTCAAAGAAAAAAAAAGAAAAAGGGGGTGGCGCCTGTGGCTCAGTGAGTAGGGCGCTGGCCCCATATGCCGAAGGTGGCCGGTTCAAACCCAGCCCTAGCCAAACTGCAACCTAAAAATAGCCGGGTATTGTGGCGGGCGCCTGTAGTCCCAGCTGCTTGGGAGGCTGAGGTGAGAGAATCGCATAAGCCCAGGAGCTGGAGGCTGCTGTGAGTCCTGTGACCTCATGGTACTCTACCGAGGGTGGTAAAGTGAGACTCTGTCTCAAAAAAAAAAAAAAAAAAGAAAGAAAGAAAGAAAAAGGAAGCCATCCACTGGGAGAAAATATTTATAAATATATCTGGGGTGGCACCTGTGACTCAGTGGGTAGGGCGTTAGTCCCATATACCCACCAGAGGGTGGTGGGTTCAAACCCGCCCCTGACCAAACTGCAACAACAAAAAATTGCTGGGGCGTTGTGGTGGGCATTTTATTATTTTTTATTTATTTTTATTTATTTATTTATTTATTTATTAGAGACTGAGTTTCACTTTATCGTCCATCGTAGAATGATGTGACATCACAGCTCACAGCAACCTCCAACTCCTGGGCTTAGGTGATTCTCTTGCCTCAGCCTCCCGAGTAGCTGGGACCACAGGTGCCCGCCACAACGCCCTTATGTCTCCCCCTTCCCCATATTCTTGGGTTATAACTGGGTCATAGCTTTCATATGAAAGCTATAAATTAGTTTCATAGTAGGGCTGAGTACATTGGATACTTTTTCTTCCATTCCTGAGATACTTTACTAAGAAGAATATGTTCCAGCTCCATCCCTGTAAACATGAAATAGGTAAAGTCTCCATCTTTCTTTAAGGCAGAATAATATTCCATGGTGTACATATACCACAATTTATTAATCCATTCGTGGATCGATGGGCACTTGGGCTTTTTCCATGACTTAGCAATTATGAATTGGGCTGGAGTAAACATTCTGGTACAAATATCTTTGTTATAATGTGATATTTGGTCTTCTGGGTATATACCTAGTAGAGGAATTGTAGGATTAAATGGCAGGTCTATTTTTAGATCTCTAAGTGTTCTCCAAACATCTTTCCAAAAGGAATATTAGTTTGCATTCCCACCAGCATTGTTCAAGTGTTCCCTTTTCTCGACATCCATGCCAACATCTCTGGTCTTGAGATTTTGTGATATGGGCTAAGAACATTTCTTTTTAACAAGGTTGCTCAGACTTTCTTGAATAGATTCCTTTGGGGACAATTTCTTCCTTCTCTAAAATAGATCATTAGTCTGAGTAAATAGATATTTCTGCCCTATTTTCTAGCACTGATTATAATTCAACATCTTTCCTTTTTTTATTTTTGGTTTTGAGACAGGGTCTTGCTGAGGTCTTGCTCTGTCACCTAAGCTACACTGCAGTGGTGTCATCATACCTCAACACAACCTCAAATTCCTGGGCTGGAACAGTCCTCCTGCCTCAGCCTCTCAAGTAGCTGAGACTTCAGGTACATACTATTTTTTCTTTCTTTTTTTTTCTTTTTAATGGACATGGGGGTCTCACTCTTGCCTGCGGGTTAGTCTCAAACTCCTGGCCTCAAGTAATTCTCCCACCTCTGCCTCCCAAAATGCTAGGATTACAAGGATGAACTATCTTACCTAGCCTCAGAGTCCTCTCTTGATTAAAACCCTAACAAAATCAGGTATTTTTTTTTTTTAAAGACAGCATTATTGAAGTATAATTTGAATACCATAAAATTCAGCTGGGCATAGAAGGAGAGAGTAACTTGTGTGAGGTTACTTTTTGGAGTAATATTCTAAGATGGGATTGTAATGACTTTTGAGAAATGTATAAAGTTGTACAACGATCATCACAGGTTAGTCTTAGAACATTCCCTGGCTCAGCGCCTGTGGCTCAAGCGGCTAAGGCGCCAGCCACGTACACCAGAGCCGGCAGGTTCGAATCCAGCCGGGGCCGCCAAACAAAGACGCTGCAATCAAAAAATAGATGGGCGTTGTGACGGGCACCTGTGGTCCCAGCTGCTTAGGAGGCGGAGACGGGAGACTCGCTTCAGCCCAGGAGTTGGAGGTTGCTGTGAGCCCACAGCACTCTACCCAGGGTGACAGCTTGAGGCTCTGTCTCAAAAAAAAAAAAAAAAAGTAACCTCAAGTATTTACTCTCTCCTCTCACCTCCAGCCCCAGTCACTGGTTTGTCATCTGCTTCTATACATTCATCTCTTCTGGGAATTTCATAAAATGTAAGTGCTTGTGTCTGGCTTCTTTGACTCGGCATACTGTTTTTGAGGTTCATTTATTGTGAAGCATGTATTAGAATTACATTGCTTTTTTTTTTTTTTGTAGAGCCAGCCTCACTTACCGCCCTCGGCGTCACACGGCTCACAGCAACCTCCAGCTCTTGGGCTTCCGCCGTTCTCTTGCCTCAGCCTCCGGAGCAGCTGGGACTACAGGCGCCCGCCACAACGCCCAGCTATTTTTTGGTTGCAATTTGATCAGGGCCGGGTTTGAACCTGCTAACCTGCTGACCTTGGTATATGGGGCCGGCGCCCTACTCACTGAGCCACAGGCACCGCCCAGAATTACATTGTTTTTAATGTCAAATAGTATTCCATTGTATGGATATACCATATTTTGTTTATCCATTCATCAGGTGATGGACATTTAGGTTGTCTCCAGGTTTTGGCTATTATGAAGAATGCTGCTGTAAAAAAAAATTTTTTTTTTTTTTTGAGACACAGTCTAACTCTTGTCACCTTGGGTATGGTGCCATGACATCATCATAGTTCATAGCAACCTCAAACTCGGGCTCGAGAAATCCTCCCACCTCAGCCTCCCAAATAGCTGGGACTACAGGTATCTGCCACGATACCTGGCTAGTTTTTCTGTTTTTAGGAGAGGCGGGTGTTGCTCTTGCTCAGGCTGGTCTTGAACTCCTGAACTTAGGCAATCCAACCGCCTCAGCCTCCCAGAGTGCTAGGATTATAGATGTGAGCCATCACCCAGACACTATAAACATTTGATGGCATGTTTTTGTGTGTGGACATGTGTTTTTATTTCTCTTAGGTAGATTCCTAGGAGTAGAAAGGGTGAATTATAGGAAAAGTTTATCTTTTTTTTTTTTTTTGAAGAAAGGGGATTTGGGGGTTGGGATGAGCATATGTGCAAATCCCCACCCCCCACCCCCCCAAAAAAATGTTCAACTGTATGTCTTATTGATGCCAACTATTTCTTTGGAAGTAATTAGGCTGTTAACTACACTCATCCATTCAACAAAAGTCAGAGAGTGCTAATTTATTTGCAAAGTTATTATTTGTGAAACTGAAGGTGATAATAAAAAAAGAAAAGACATGGTCTGGCCTGTGACCTGCCAGCATTTCAAAACTTGTGGCACCGTTTAGGAGTTTTGGCCCTTTTGTCTCTCTTGGAATTCAGAGCCAAGATCCTCCCTGTTTCCACTTCCTCACCTCTCTATTCACTTTTCCCCATCTTACCAATATTTGCTGAGCATAGAAAGGGGTAGAGAAAAAATGCAAACATTCATGTGACAGTTCTTAATCTTTTAGATCTTTATTAGATGTTAATCTTAGATAAAAAATTATAGATACATTTTATGCCCCTTGTGTTCACTTCTTATTTCACAGAAGTAACTGGTATCCTGAGATTGAGACCTACCATTCCCACACATTTATGCACGTTATTTTATGTGTATAATATTTATAAACAACGTGTACCAGTATTTTAAAATTTCCAAATTTTATATGAAAAATAATGCCTTATATTTCCCCTGTATTTTGTATTCTTCATTCAAGATATTTTTTGCGGTTGACATATATTTTAACTTTTATCTAGTATTCTATTTTTTGAATAAAGCATTATTTATGCTCTTATTGCTAGACATTTATGTTGTTACCGTTTTTTTTCTATTGCAAACAATGCTACAATAGACATCCTTGCACTTGTTTCCTTAGGCAAATATGCAAGGTTTTTATGGCTTCTACACTGCTGACAAAGCTGCCAGGGACACCAATTGCCATGATGTCTAGAATCTTAGTTTACATCCTAGTTTACATCCTCGTTTCCCTTCTCTGTGGAATTTTACAATGTAAAATTAATTTTTTTCTTTAACTTTTTATGATGAAGTTCCAAGTGTGCATCACCATCTCTAACAATAACTAACTCATAGCCACTCAATGATGTATTTAGCATGTGTTACTAAATATTGAGGTCTTACTGTTTTTTTTTTTAAAGAAACACAACACTGTGTTTTCAAAAGTAAAAAACCTTAATACTGGCTCAGCGCCTGTAGCGGCGAGGCTAGGCCCCTAGCCACATACACCGGGGCTGACGGGTTCGAACCCGGCCTGGGCCTGGCTGCCAAACAATGACAACTGCAACAAAAAAATAGCCAGGCATGTGGCAGGCGCCTGTAGTCCCAGCTGCTTGGTAGGCTGAAGCAAGAGACTTGCGTAAGCCCAAGAGTTGGAGGTTGCTGTGAGCTGTGACGCCATAGTACTCTTCTGAGGGCAACAAAGTGAGACTCTGTCTCTAAAACAAAACAAAAAATAAAAACAAAAAACCCTAATACTTATAAAAATAAGTCATTTCTTAATATTTAATCAATCTTCAGTTTGTACATCCCTCAAATGTTATAAATGCATGTGTATGTGTATGCTTTATAGTTTGCTTGAATCAAGATTGAAAAATACCTGTATATTGTGACTGGTTGCTATATATCTTCCCTTTTACCTTAGATTCTATTACCATCTCTCTTTTTTTTTTTCCTTAAAATTTATTTTTTGAAAAAACTGGTTCATTTGTGCTTGCTTTGGCTGCACATATACTAAAATTGAAATGATACAGAGAAGATTAGCATGGCCCCTGCGCAAGGATGACACGCAAATTCGTGAAGTGTTCCATATTTTGGGGAATGCAAATTAATGCATTCCTTTTGGAAAGATGTTTGGAAAACACTCAGAGATCTAAAAATAGATCTGCCATTCAATCCTATAATTTCTCTATTAGGTATATACCCAGAAGACCAAAAATCACATTATTACAAAGATATTTGTACCAGAATGTTTATTGGAGCCCAATTCATAATTGCTTAGTCATGGAAAAAGCCCAAGTGCCCATCAATTCACAAATGGATTAATAAATTGTGGTATATTTACACCATGGAATATTATGCAGCCTTAAAGAAAGCTGGAGACTTTACCTCTTTCATGTTTACATGGATGGAGCTGGAACATATTCTTTTTAGTAAAGTAACTCAAGAATGGAAGAAAAAGCATCCAATGTACTCAGCCCTACTATGAAACTAATTGATGGCTTTCACTTGAAAGCTATAACCCAGTTATAATCTAAGAATAGGAGGAAAGGGGGAAAGGAGGGGAGGGAGGGGGCAGGGGGATGGAGGGAAGATGATTGGTAGGATTACACCTGTGGTGCATCTTGCAAGGATACATGTGAAACTTAGTAAATGTAGAATATAAGTTGTCTTAACGTAATAACTAGGAAAATACCAGGAAGGCTATGTTAACCAGTGTGATGAAAATGTGTCAAACAGTCTATAAAAACCAGTATATGGTGCATGATCACAGCTATGATTTAATAATAAAAAATTAATCACAGCTATGATTTGATGATAAAAAATAAAATAAAATAAATAAATATTGGGGAAAAAAAGCTAGAACACTTGTAACCGAGCATTGTTAATATAAGGAATATTATTTAGAAATCTTTTTTAAAAAATAAGATATAAAATATGGAAATGATCAAAAGCATTAACATAAAACCTGATTGTGAGGATTTTGCAGGAAATAATTCAAAATGCTTGAGGTATTTTTAGTGTAGAGTTTTTAGTATAGCAAAAAAGGTGTTAGAGAAGAGTGTAAAAATGGAGCTGTTGATACATAAATTATGATGTATACATACAATGAAGATCTGTGCAGGTAAAAATGATCTTTCCAAGTTTTCAATGATAAATAAAAGTTCCTAATTAGAAACAAAAGTGCTATATAGGAGGGGGCGGGAAGATGGCCAACTGGAAGCAGACTCTTATAGAAGCTCCTGTCCTGAGAGAAGGATAACATCCAGAAAGTATCCAAATGAGCTGAAGACAGGGATCCAAGCAGAGAGAAGATAGATAACTGCAGGTCACCCCTGCTGAGGCAAGCTGCGAGTCCAAGACAACAATCTTCAGGTACAAAACTCAACAGAAAGGAAAAGTGCCCAACCCCTCCTTAAAGAAAGCTGCAGGTTCTTTTTTTGTTTTTTTTCCTTTTGCTCTGCTCTTTATTTGCTCCCTTGGGTTTTCTACAGTTGAGTAATGAACTGAGGATCTCTTGTCTCAACCCACAGGTGAGAGCAGTAGGAAGTGGGGACTATTGCTACAGAGGGACCCTGCGTTGACTCTGAGCATTCTCTTAAGAAAAAACTGCACTAACATTTTCCCTGCCATTCTGAACTTTCAGTCCACCTTTCCCCCTTCACCAGATAAACCAGATCCCTAACACCTGCAGAGACAGAGGGAGAAGGCTCATGAGCAGCAACACCTGCCCCCAGCCTGCCTGACGGAGTGCCCCGGCCCCTGCCCAGCCTGTCCCCCATGTCCTCCATGTCTCCAAGCTGTGCAGTGGGTCCCAACCCCTGCCCCTGGTGCCCTCCCTGCCTCTGCACCACGCCCACCTGACCAGTGACTGCTGAGGCCACATGCTGTGCCCACCCATCCAGAGACTGCTGAGGCTCTGCTCTGGGTCCCGCTGAAGTTGAGCGCTGCACCCACCCTGCCTCTGTGCCAGGCCCCCGCCTGACCAGTAGTGTTCTCCTTGCTGAAGTCACCGGGCTCTGGACACTGCCAGAATCATGTTCAGTGTACCCTGCCCAGCTGCCAGATTCATGTGCAGCATGCTCCTGGAGCTGCCCCTATAGCCAGAATTATCTGGCTTTCACAGTGGCAGAAGAGCTGTGCAGGGGCACTTCCCACAAAGATCCAGCAATAAAAGTGTGATCACACCTGGGTCTAACCTTGGAGAAACAGTCACCCCCTCCCAACTCTGTCCACTGCCAGAGGAAAACAGAACTCACTCTATAGGGATACTGGTGCTGCAGTGTGGCAGGGGCAAAGGCACGGTGACTGAGGGAGATAAGCATTTGCTGGCCTGATACCCCAGGATTAAACTGATCCCAAGTGGAACACTCACCAGTGGATATTGAACACCTTAAGCAGGCAGGTCTCGGCTCATCCAGCTGGCTGGTAGCTGAAGACAGTGGCTGGGCTTCAGGACATTGACCTTCCTTTGACTCTGACAGGCACTAAGCCCTGGCACTTCACATTATTGAAGGGAGCAGGACTGCAGCCCTGCAGGGTCACCAGTGATTGGGCGTGAAAAAGGAACAAAGTGGAGAAAGAGACTCAGCCCCCTGGTCCTACTCTGCTACTAGGTGGGCCTTTCTGACTTTCTAGAGCACCAGAGTGAGCCAAATCTGAGCAGACAGTAGACCTCTGCTATCTAGCTGCTGGAGACCTTTCAAACTCTCCTATCTGAGAGTTTGTACTGACTGGGTCAATTGGTTTGGAACCCCTAACTTGAGACAATCACCTAAGGACCCTCTCGGCTGATACCCTGGTTGTGTAGTAACAGGAAGGGTCGATTTTCCCATTCCAGTTATTGTCTGCGGAGGTGGGGTTTCTTAATTGCTTGTATTTCTTCACAGCTAAGACTTCACCAGAGTCACTGATCCACTAGGATTGGATAAGAACCAGTTGAATACAAGACTGAGCCACCTAACCCCACCACACCAACCAGGTTTCTCCAGCCTCAGATTGTAATACTGTACAGGTACTTTGCAAAGCTAAAGGGGGAAAAGCTGCAGTCATCAGTCCCAGATCCTTAACAAAGGGCTGGTTAACCACAACTCCAGGAAACGCCAATCCAATCTCACCTTACCAGACTACCTAGCCAACAGTGAAAAACAATCATGAGGTGGAATCAGCGGAAAAACTTGCAACATGAACAATCAGACTAGGTCAACTTCCCCAAGAAATGATAAAGCAGACACAGCACAAGATCCTTTTCACAAACAAATGGCTGAGATGTCAGAAATTGAGTTCAGAGTTTGGATAGCAAATAAGATCAACAAAACGGAGGAAAAGATGAAATTAGAATTTAAAGCAGAAATTCAAAAGATGTCTCAAGAATTCAACAAATTTAAAGACGAAATGACCAAAGATTTTGACTCATTAAAGCAAGAATTTGATTTAAGATCTCAAAGATCTAAAAAAAGTACAGTAGAATCCCTCAGTAACAGAATGGAGCAAGCAGAAGAAAGGATCTCCGATATTGAAGACAAAGCTTTTGAACGCTCCCAAAAACTCAAAAAGTAAAAAAAAGTGGAGAACATAAATGGATTATTCTCTCAGAGAGCTCTGGGATAATTTAAAGAAATCTAATATTCACCTTATAGGAATAGCTGAAAGTGATGAGGTTGCTGCAAAGGATACAGATGCTTTGCTTCATTAAATAATTAAAGAGAATTTTCCAGACATGCCCAGAAATTCTGAAATTCAGATAGCAGACAGTTTTAGAACACTGGCATGACTCAACCCAAATAAAAATTCTCATAGACACATTATAATTAATTTCACTAAATTTAATATGATGGAGAAAATTCTGAAAGCTGTAAGAAGGAAACCATAACATACAAGGGGAAAAACATTAGAATGACTGCAGATCTCTCCACTGAAACCTTTCAAACTAGAAGAGGGTGGTCATCAACCTTTAATCTCCTTAAACAAAATAACTTTCAACCTAGGATCCTGTATCCAGTTAAATTTAATTACATCTTTGATGGAGAAATTAAATACTTTAATGACATTCACATGTTGAAGAAATTTGCCATAACTAAACCACCTCATCAGCATATTCTCAGACCTATCCTCCATAATGAACAAAACAATTCTCCACCACCAAAGTAAAATCACTCAGAAACTTTTGATCAAATTCTAACTTCCATAGTGGCAAAAGGATTAAAAATGTCCACTGGACTTTTGAAAAACTCAATACCCAAAACTCTGTCTGGCTTATCATTACTCTCAATTAATGTGAATGGCTTAAATTGCCCTCTAAAGAGACACAGGTTGGCTGACTGGATACAAAAACTCAGGCCAGACATCTGCTGCATTCAAGAATATCACCTTACATTAAAAGATAAACATAGACTTAGGGTGAAGGGATGGTCATCTATAATTCAGGCAAATGGAAATCAGAAAAAAACAGGTGTTGCAATTTTATTCGCAGATACAATAGGCTTTAAACCAATCAAAGTAAGAAAAGACAATGATGGTCACTTCTTATTTGTTAAG
>CAUYPK010062997.1:0-19323 GCA_963574355.1 Loris lydekkerianus
GTGGTATATGTACACCATGGAATACTATTCAGCCATTAAAAAAAATGGAGACTTTACATCCTTCGTATTAACCTGGATGGAAGTGGAAGACATTATTCTTAGTAAAGCATCACAAGAATGGAGAAGCATGAATCCTATGTACTCAATTGTGATATGAGGGCAATTAAGGACATGGTGGGGGGGGGAGAGAAGAGCAGAGAGAGAAAGAAGGAGGGAGGGGTGGGGAAAAGGAAGAGCAGAGAGAGGGAAGGAGGGAGGAGGGTGGGGCCTTGATGTGGGCCACACCTTTTGGGAGCAAGACACGATAGTAAGAGGGACTTTACCTAACAAATGCAATCAGTGTAACCTAGTTTCTTGTACCCTCAATGAATCCCCAACAATAAAAAAAAAAAAAGGAAAATGATGCAAAGAGGCTCAGTATCCATAGCTCAGTGGTTAGGGTGCCAGGCACCTACACTGGGGCTGGCAGGTTTGAACCCTGCCCTGGCCAGCTAAACAACAATGACAACTACAACAAAAAGATAGCTGGGCATAGTGGTGGGTGCCTGTAGTCTCAGCTACTTGGGAGGCTGAGGCAAGAGAAACGCTTAAGCCCAAGAGTTTGACGTTGCTGTGAGCTGTGATGCCATGCAACTACACTGAGGGCAACTTGGTGAGACTGTGTCTCAAAAAAAAAGATGCAAAGAAAAGAAGGTGAATAATCATGGACTTTAGAGTTGGCGTGGATTTAGTGATCTTCTCTGATTCCCTGGTTTTAATGACCAGAAAACCAGTCTCCCAGAGGTCGAGGTGTGGTGACTTGCCCAAGGTTACCTAGCTCATGAGGGTAGAGCCTCAAGTACTTTGGTCTACCTCTTATGTTTCAAATCTGCCTTTTTGTATCTGCTTCCAGGATTTCCAGCAAGACCTTTAAGCTCTTGATTTTTCTAGTTTTTTTTTTTTTTCCTAAAAAAATCACTGGAATAAAACTTCACGAAATACTATTAAGTAATTTTCTTACAACTTTAAGATATATGCTCTTTCGTATTTCTTTCTTATGGTAAAATATACATAACATAAAATTTGCCATTTCCATCACTTTTACGTGTTTGGTTCATATTCTTGTGCCACTATTACCACCATCCGTCTTCACACCTTTCTTATCATCCCCAGTAGGAACTCTGTACCCGTTCAATAACTTCCCAATCCCCCTGGCAGGATCCCTGGCCTCTTTCCATTAGATGGATTTTAAGTTCTTTGGTGGGTTGATTCTTTTAAGTTTTCATTCTAAACCTCATGTTTAGAAATGCATCCTCTGTTACTTCCTGCCCATGGTTGAAAATTCTCTCTTTTTGGCCATGCTTGTCTCTCTCGCATGATTCTTTCGTGAGATGAAAAGGAAGCTGGAGACCACAAAGAAGGGGGCTTGATGTTTCAGCATGGGAAGGACAGAGCCTTCCTCTGCTCTCCCGGCCCCGAGTGGACAGACGAGGAGGCTGTGCAAAGCTGTTTTCAGAGGAATGAACCAATCCTCTTTCAGGTTTCCAGTAACCCCCATGGTCTGAGCAAACTAAGATTTGAGTTGAAATGGATGATGAGTTTAGATGCTGCTTACTGTTCTTAATGGTTTTTTTTTTTTTTAATTGTGGTTTTTTTGTTGTTTCATATACACGCTCAGAGGTCTTTCTGTAATGCAAGTGCCTTAAAGAAATAAATAGAAGATTGTCTTTTGAGCTCTTGACAACTTTGCTTGGGTTTGAGAAACTAAGTCGTTAAAGTTTTTACTTTTCCTAGAAAAATTCAAGCACCAAATGGCTGCCGAAGTCATCAAAATATTGAAGGATTTAACTGGTTAGATTTGTCACATTTACTCAGGGTTAGCTTGAATCTGACTTTGCACATTGTGACAGGTTAATCTTCCCTCTCAGGGACCCAAATGGTAGGCATTTCCTCCCTCTGGCCTTACTGTGATCTCTCTGGGCAGGATTTGCAGAGAACACCCTTAAGAAGCCGCAGGAGAAGGCAGACCTTGTGCTCCGGCTGACCTTTTGCCTCATGGTATGGATCTGTCCTGGCCCCAAACAGGATTGTCTGCAAGTCACAGGTGGTGATCCTGTGGGAACATCTGGCTGCGGCCAGCATGCTCTGTGTACTAGGAATGGACCACTTTCCCAGCTGGGAAAGCCACTGGGCACACTCCTTCAGCCATGGCTATGGCTGCTCATTCATGGGCCATAAATGCTCCAAATGCTTGCGTCTCAAAGTGGAGCTTCAAGATTCAAATTGCTCTCCGGGAGACTCAGATAAAGCCTTTGACACGTGCCACTATGCAGGCCTTTCAGATGGCCATCCTTTGATTTAAATATCACATATAGGCCTTGAGACTCAACGTCAATCAGTGAGTCTAGGTGCTGGTAGCACACTGGAGTCATGCAAAGAACTTTTTAAATTACCTCCTGGGAGATCTTGATCTAACTGGTCTGGGGTAGGGGAATCCAGGGTAGGTGATGTTAAGGCACTGCCGGGTTTGAACACTGCTGCTTGGGATCCTTGAGCCTATTTCCAGGGCAAGCACTCCTGCTTTGCTTCAGTGCTGGTGACTGTAATGACGACGATGATGATGTGGATGAGAACTAACATTTACTGAAATGTATTACGTGCCAGATCCTGTGATGAGCACTTTTACATGCCTCATCTCAGATGACCTTTGCCACTGTTTTATAAAGCAGAGGCATGTGGAAACCGAGGCGCAGAAGAGACAGGCCACCCTCCAACGTGGCCCTGGAAGAGCTCATGCTGTAGCCACTGTGCCAGTGAAGGGTGATTGTGCTGTTAGGCTGGGAGCCTCCCTCTGAAGCCCCTCCAAAGTGTAGGAGCCCCCAGCCTTCTCAGATATGGCTGTTGTGCTATTGTCGTGAAACTGTATGTGGACATTGCCTGACATGGAGAATGGGGACGTTGGAAGGCAGAACACAGCCTCAGACACATCCAGGGCTTTACCAAGGGCCTTTACACACTCATTGTGTCTGTGTGGGTAACCACTGCTGGGAGATACCCGCAGTGACTTCTGTACTTAAACCAAGTGCCGTTGAAGGAAACATTAAGGAAGCAAGGACTGAAGACAAGGGCGATAATGCTGAGATGGTTTCCTGACGCTGCCTTCATGGGAGAATGTGGACACTCAGCTGGTTCCCTTTAACTCTTCCTTAGTTCTACTGTGGCTGCTCTTAAGGGTATCAGGCTGGGCCTTGCCAACCAGTTCTCTTTGGGGATCACTGCACTTCTCAAGCTGTCTGTGAGTTGTTGGGCTGTTCGACGTGCCGCGCATTTTTCCTATGGAAATGTGTCTGTGTGGTTCTGATTAATGACCTGCTCTTCTGTCGTCCTGGACTGCTTTGCACTTCCAGCTGCGTCCTCTTGTCTGCCTCACCCTTTCCAGGTCGCTCCCATCTTCCTGCTGTGCCTCATGACTGTCCCAGCTCCACTGGCTCTCACTTTCTGGATGCCTCCTCTGTGTCCAGTTTGCCTGTGAAATCTCTGTGAAATATGACACTGCTTGTCACTATTTCCCTCCAAACCTTTGTCATGACGGGGGTGGGGGGTGGGATGGGGGGGGAGAAAGAGTCACTAATGACACTGCCAAGTTCTTTACTCCTTCAAGCTAATTGTCATCTGGTGATTTTTTTAGAGGGTTTTCATTTATTAATTTGTTCAGTCACTTTGTTTATATAGTTGGGATCCAAACTTGGGTGGGGAGAATGCCTTCCTTTTTTTGTTATCTTGAGAACCATGTCACTGCTAAATGCCAATCAGCATGAAGGAGATGATCAATAAATACGGGATCTTTACATTCACGGCAGAGAAACTGGAGGCTGAGGTCTTAAACAAGTTAAGGTCTTAGATCACAGCCAAACTCTTCCTCTTGTGGCTTGTGGGTTTTTCCAGGTCATTCTCTTCTTGTATCAATTTCATTTATCAAACTGCTTTGTGCTCACAAGGCAGATGACTGGGGAAGGTGCAGCCCAGATTAATCAAATCAGCTGTGTGGCAACTCTGCTCTGAAAGGTGATGTCATGCAAAAGGTTCAGCTCTAGGCACACTTGGGTTTTGGAGGTCAAATGGGGGTGTCATTTATCTCTGCCAACCCTGCTGCCCTCTGCCCTTCCCCCAATGCTGTTTGCTCTTATCTAGTAACTTCATTTGCATTAGAAAAAGAGCAGCAGTTGGAACAGCACCCTGAGTTTCAGAGTTGAGCTGGCCTAGAGAGCAGGTCAAGAATTCAGGTAGGCAGCTGTGGGTTCAGCAGCTTGCAGAAGATAGCAGCAGGCCCAGGGTCAGATCTCCTTCCTGGGCCTCAGAAGATATTTCTCGGGAGGTCAGAAGCTCCTGTGGGAGAGGAAGACAAGGAAAGGATGAAAGGAAACAGCCAAAGAAAGCAGGCTTTCACAAAGCAAAGTGGCTGATTCTGTCTGTGATCAATCACACTTAACAAAGAGGTCGGTGACACAGCTTGGTCCTCACAAACTGTGGCCATTTTGCCATCCAAAGCCTATCAGAAGGCACCGACATTAATTTCAATGAATGTACCTGTTCTTGTGGGCAGCTTTTCCAACATGGATGGAGTTGATGGGCTGATAGCCGTGGGTTTTTTTTCTTTCTTTTGTAATTTTCTCAGTGTGGTCCAGGGTGGTGGAAACCACCTTCACAAGAGGCCACCCATTTTCCTAGATGTGTCCCCCCAAATGTCAGCCTTCACCATAAAGCTGAAAAAGACATTTCACATCATAAAATGTGTAATTAAAGTGATGAATTATTGTAAGATAGAATATTAGCCTTGTGACATTTTAATCGGAACACGAGAGCGAGGGAGAAAGCCAGCACAATCTGAAGCGCTCAATTAGATTTAGAATTTCCCCCTCCATTGTTATGAATAAATAGAAAAGATTCTGTAGCAGTCGGTGAAATTATTAATTGCAACGAGTGTAGAAGGTGCATGCACCATATCATGAAATGGAATATCATTGTTAGTGACTATATTTCTTGGTAATTAAGGCCCAGACTAATGATGCAAGTTTTCTCCAGCATGATTTTCATCTGATTATGAGGCTGCTTCATTAAGAGCACTCAGCCTAACGAGCTGTAGCTGTAATAAAGTAATTTTCTGTCTTGTGCTCTGATTGATAAAGAGTTTCTATAGCTAAAAGGAATTGAAAATATAATTATAATTAGAAATGGTTGAATAAAGTTATTACAGGATTGCTGAAGGGTAGTGCAATTGACACCATAATGTTTTTTTGGAAGTGCGCATCTTAAAATTAGACTTTATAAAGCAACAAAACTCCTTTGCTAATAACTGGGCCGAATGTTGCTGCTTCCATAAAATGAACATTTAGATTAAAGGAAAATGAGACTTTCCCACATTGTTCTCGACAAGAAAAACATATGCAAGAAGAATGCCATCGCCTTTCTTCCCAGCATTCTTCCCTCGTGAAGTAAAGCTTATGAACATACTTTTTACTCCATTTATAATAATTTTCCTTCTGCCATATGTTGGAAAAAGATCTTTTTGATTAAACTGATGTCTTTTTAAGCATACAGTATAATTTTGGAGTTTCTCCTTGCCAATGTGCAGAGAGTTATGCTGTCTTTTTATATATTTATTATTATGAAGCAATGGATTTCATATAATTTTTCAAATTGTGTAGAAGGTTTTGTTTTTTTTCTGTCTTTGTCATTCAGTGGTTGATATCAAAATATAGCTGGGGAGGATACACAATTCCGACCCCCTCCCCTGGGAAATGCTAATCAACTTTTTATCCTAGAAACCTTATTTCTTTTTATGATGTTCACATTTATAAACCATGAAAACTCCGTTAGAGCAGTCCTTGGTGTGTGTGTCATTGGATACGTCTGCAATATTGACATATAAATCTATGGCAGTGGTTTTATTTAGAATTAGCTGATACACTTAGTGCTCCAAATTAGTTTCACACATTTAATTTAGTCTCTTATGCCCCATTTTAGTTCCCTGCACTGCATGAAAAACATGCATATAGTTTAAAGCTATGTGGTTATGTAAATCCATTGTATGCAAACTTAGCCAGATATTATTAGGGTCTGGACTGAACTAAGGAGTGGATCTTCCTAGGTCTGTCCTTTGATGGATTATTTCAAAGCTGTGATTTTATACTGATTCTGACAATTGGAATGTCTTCTAGAATTTCTGAGAATCATTTCTAACATATTATAGGGTAATAAAATCATGTTATTGGAATACCATTAGTAAGATTAGAAAGGAAAAAAGAGCAGAATTTTATTGGCTGTTCATTGAAAATGTTAGCTGTGATTAGTTACATAATCCTACATTAACCTGTAAATTAAAATTCCTTGGTGCAATTTGATGGCTGATTTAATTTTGTCTTTCTTTGTTTGCCGCAGGCTAATTCCATTATGAATTCTTTATACAGCCTTTTCCCTCAATGATTAGCAGCTTCTACTCAAGTTCTGATTACTATTGTACACTTAGCACTACATAAAGCCGGGGATTAATATTCCCCTGAAGAATTGTTGCTATGGATCTGCTCTATTCCTTCTAAGAGATGTTTCTGCAGCTTCAATTGTCCATAAATTATGATCTCTAGTGAATTATCCGTGGGAGTGAGCTGAGCTTAACAAGCTGAAGAGTGCACTCTAGTTCGGAGAGAAAAAAGGCAAGGGAGAAGAAAAAAAGAGATTCTCAATTATTGTGAGGTTGGATCATTCAGAAGAAGTGATATTTTTTTCCTATCTCTATCTGTGCAGACATGTACAAATTAGAATAAGATTGTGGGTTAAAACAGAAGCTTTAAAAATCCTTCAATATTTAGTGATCATAACTTGTCAGAACGTCTTAATTACCTGTAAACAGGAAGAAAAAACTCTGGTTCTGCTACCCAGTAACATAGTGGGGTTATAGGATGTGTTTTATTTGGGGAAGTGTCATTATCTTAATTTGAAAAGTGTGATTTATTTCTTTATCTCTCAGTTTAGGAATATGTATTTGTATAATATTGTTTTCAAACACCACTGAGGATAGCAAACATTGAAATGGAATTGACTTAAGGATTTTTCAAAATGAGAAAGATATTTCTCAAGAAGTTGGTTTTTCCAGGTAAAGTTGACCTGTAGCTTAGGAAAGGGACTAAGAATCAGGGTTTAAATAACACTTGGGCATGCTTCCCTGGGGAAGTCTATCACAAGGGGCTGTGGGCAGGGTTTGTTTGCACGATCAGCTTGGAAAAGCCGAGATATCCATTCTTCCCATTGTATGGCACTGTCTGCTGGAAGGTGGGATGTGGGGCAGAAGCTCTTACTGGCTCAGACACTGGGAGCGAGTTTAGCTAGAGAAACCCGTTGGAATCTGGCTGAGACCACCAAGCTTGCTGAATTGCTAGCTTTTACCAACACATGTTCCAGTCCAAGAGAAATAAACATTTGAATAATATATTGTGTAAAACGTTTTTTTTTCTTTTTTCTCTTTTTTCCATTCATTTAAATTTCCAACTTCCTTTTTACTTACTTTCTGTTCTAATTTTCTCTATCTTTTCTCTAGCCTCTAGCCTTTCTCTACTTTCTTCTTCTTTTTTTAATTTTTCCTTTTCTTTTCTTATTTCTCCCCCAGCCACTCTTTCCCAAAGAACTATGATGCTGAAAATATGCTGGCATTTTAAAGTTAAAGCAAGAAGAATTATATTGCTGCTTGGAAGCCAGCTAAGGGCAGAGTCCTGAGGGAAGTGAGATAAAATAACAGAGTCTGAGAAATGCACTCAACAGAAAAGACATAGAGGAAAGAATTTTTCCAGGAATTATCACTTCCCAGTTTTCCAACTGCAAAGCAACAAATCATATACCAAGTTAAGGCAATTTTGTTATTGGGGAAGTGGTTCCTTTGAATCATTCTTGGGTCTGTGTCTCAGGTTGTACTGTGCAGTTCCTGGATGTGGAGGTAGGACCCTGGTCACTGCCACACAATTCATGCTAGTTTAGTTACATGCACATTGTGTGCACAGGAATGCACACAAACACACATGCATGCACATGAACACATACAAGCACATGAATACACATGTACATACATGCACACACATGTATGCACATGCACACACATGAACACATGAATGTATACCTATGCACATGAACACACATGCATGCACATGAATGCACATGTATACACATGCATGCACATGAACACCCATGTATGCACACTCACATGCATGCACATGAATGCACATGTACCACATGAATGCACATGTATGCACATTCACATGCATGCACATGAGCGTACATGTGTCACATTAATGAACACATATGCACATGTATGCATACTCACACATGTACATACTGTGCATATGTACGAGCTATTCCCTACCACACTCTGACAGTGAAAAGGTATATATATATATGTATAATTAAGCCAGGACAATAGCCATAAAAGAGACTTTCCTTGGCAAACCAAAACCGTGGTCCCCTTCATTCTAATGAAGGAGTACAATCAAGGTCCCTGGGGATGAAGCCCTCTCCCAGGGTCCTGTATTTGTGTGTTTGCCTTTGCTTTCTGCCATGGGGCGGCTGAGTCTCTCTCTCATGTTTGAGGAATTCAGCTTCTGAAGGAACTTGTCAGGAGTCAGGCTGTCTCTCATTCTTTGTTTCTAAAACCCCCTTGCATTTAGAGTGCAAACATGTGAGCCTTTTCTCCCCATTGAACACATGTACATGGGACCTTGGCTTTGGGGCGAGTGATGCCAAGAAGGCTCCCCAGAGGAGCTACCTGTAGTCTCAAGGCTCAGCAGAGATGGTGGCCCTGCAGCACACTCCGGAACCCAGGGTGAGTCTGTGAGGACCAGGACAACCAGAGAGCTTAGATGCAGTTCTTACACACGTGATCCTTTGTCCTACTCGAGGTTCTATGAAAATTACTGTCTTATCATCAAGAAGTTGCTGTGAGAATTATGCATGGCTGCATATGGGAGTGAGTTTCAGCACACTGTTCAAATCTACTTCTCCAGTCTATAAGAAGTACCTGTGGCCTGAGAGCCAGCATAAGTGGTGAGAAGTGTGGCAGCTGGCTGCTGGTGACTTCCTCCTCTCTACCTCCCCAGACTTCATTCTAGTGCTTAATGGGCTAGTCCTGTCCTTGACACCAGAGCAGAGTGGGAAATGGGCTCGCTAGACCACCCTCCTTAGAAGGTGTGAGCTCCCTGGCACAGCTGATGCTGTGCTTCTTAGCAATACAGCCAATGGCGTTTTAGACAGAAAAGAGCTATTTTGGGCATTCTTGTTCCTGGTCCCACCCAGTGAATGCTAAATGCCAACAGAGTGGTCACAGAGTTGTGACTACCCAATGCCAGCCGTCTTTAGAGAGCAGCCGGTCCTAGACGATCACTGATTATTGTTCTCTCAGTCACACACAGCACTCTCCCCAAGAAGAGTTTGACCACTGCTGGTCATTTCCTCACCTTTCCAGCAACATTCTGTCAAATTCTGAGACTGCTTTAGTGTCCCTTCCACATCAGTCTCTGCAGAAGTTTCCTGACCCCACCTGCTCTTTAATCCAGCTGTGTCTGGAACGGTCTTGAGGTAAGTACAAAGGAGGTTCAGTGAAGACAGAGCTCCCCTACTTGATTTGACTCACAATCCATCTTGAAGCCACATTTGAAAGAAAAATAAAATATCCAAACTTATTTTATCTCTTGCAGTCACCTTTCAGCTTATTAGAGATGAGTGCTCTCTTGGGAGTGATTCCTCCTCCTTAAATCTTCTCCCTCAGGGACTTGGGTGCCATCCCCCACAGGGAATCTGACTTCTGGGAGACCCCAGGCGTGGGGTCTGCTGTAGGAGGACAGTGCTGGCCACTGGCCACAGGAGGAGGCTTGTTTGGTGTTAAATGACACCTAGGGTTCCAACTCAAAGCATGTTAGAAACCCAGTGCCTTCCCACCCAGTGTTCAGGTGCTGTTTTCCTAAGGTCTGTGGAAAATTAAGGTGTGTTTGGTGGTTAGAGCGATAGAGTATTAGAGGTGGAAGTAACTGGTTTAGCTGCTCTTTTTTTCCTAAAGAAGACAAGGAAGTCGAGTGTGTTGAAATGACTTTTACCAGGACATCGTCCTCACAGTGGCTCACACACACTGAGTGCCAGAGGCAGCTCCAACAATTGCTATTCTAAATGTCAGCTCACTGTATTCTCACTATCACCATCATCGCCATTTTACAGATGAAGAAACTACGGCACAGGGAAGCTAAGAACTGAGTCTATGTAAATTGTATAAACAGCAAGTGGCACAGCTGGGTTTGAACTGCAGCTGTTCAGCAGCCACGTGGTCCTTAACCATTAAGCTATTCACCTCGGAAGGGGAGGTGGAAGCATCCAAAGTCTGTTTGCTCTTAAATGTAGTAGACGCCTCCCTCACTGGCTCTCTAGCAGTCCTTTTCTCCCTTCCCATGGGTGACTTCTCTCTCCAGAACGGATGCTCCTCTCCACTGTGGCTCCTGTTCCGTCTGCCTCCTTCACATCTTTGCTTTGACATTTACATACCCACTGCTTCTTGGTTTTCACTGATGCCCTTTTTGCAGAATACAAATACTGACTGTTCTTTTGCCATTCCTTGTTTCTGGTGTGGTGGGACAATAGGGGAAGCACACATAAATGTTTCCCAGGGCAAGTCTGTGAAAAGAGGGATCCCTGGTAACAGGCCCAGGGGTAGAGGCAATTTCCTTGCTCCATTGAGGACTCTCCCTGGGAAGAGATTCTTTGTAGAGGAGCCAGTTCTGGATTCAGGGGAAACAGTCAGTGGTGGTTTAAATGGTGTGTGTGTGTGTGTGTGTGTGTGTGTGTAGTGTGGTGTGTGCAGGCACACACATGAACATGTTAACGATCTCCATTCAACAAGGACGTGGAGGTCTCAAGCTAGGTGGGTGACTTCCTGAATACCAAGCACAGGCAATACCATTTAAGGCATAAGTTAACATTTTCCCGCTCTCATGTTGGCTGGTGTGTGGGAGTGACTAAAAACCCCAAATGAAAGGGACCCACATTCTATGGATGCCTTCTCTGGCCTTTTATTTCCTTTCCATTCTAGCCACAGCTCAAGTTTGCTTTGAGCCAAGGAAGCTGAATAATTTTTCTTTGCTGAAAGACTTGCTGTCGAATTCCATGCAAGTTGATTCTTCTGATTTGCATGAGAGAAATATAATCTGATGAAGATGTAAATGTACACAATCGTTTTCTTATCTGTAGGCTTTCTGTTTCTTATTTGGAAAGAGTCTGATTTTAAATAGTCCCATTCGAAATAACTTAGGTGGGTTTATGCAATGCCAAGTGATTACATTTTTAGAGTATTCTTATTGGTAAATTCTGGCTTTTCTTCTTTTATTAATTTTGTCATACTTATCATAAGGACTTTTGAACATTTATATTAAGAATATAATGGGGGATAGAATGCAAACATAAATAAGGAATGGACCCTGCCTTCTAGGGAACTTACAATGAAACACACTTTAAAATGCATTTTGAAGTCATTTAGAATTTTCCATATAAATAAGGTTCTACCACATTTCAGTTATTTAACACTTTGTTGTTTACAAAATACTATCATAATCCTAGGAAAAACAACAAAAGCATCTTTAACTTCTTATGTAGTTGATACAGTACAATCAAAGTATTATTTTTCAGTTCTATTAAAACCCAGAACTGCCATGTATGGGATCGTGAGCTTCTCCTTTGCTCACTTCAGTCTGAAGCGAAATTACCAAGGCATTCGAACATGATCTTGAATGTTGGATGAAGGACATCAGTGGCTTCCAACGTTTTTACATCCTCACTTTGGCACATTGTATTTGATACCCCGAAATTATCCTTTGTAGGCCAAATTTCAACTTCCTCCAATAGCCGATAAGATAGTTCAAAATTTTGATGTTGACTTCCAGCATCTAACAGTTTCTGTAGTGTTTTAAACTTTAGCTGTACAATATGCTTCTCTATACAAGTACTTAAATATTTTATCTATTTTCCCCAATTATTAAAAAAAAAATTGAAAAACAGAAGAATGAAAATGTTAAAGTGATTATCAAGTGAATATAAATGAGATGGGTTGAATCATTTCAGTGTGTTGTAAGTGGGGTCGGTCCCTAGCCCCATTCAGCTTATGAAATCAGGTAAATGGACATACCCACAGGTAAATTTAATAGGTAAATGATATGGTACACTATGTGGTAGAAATAAATTATTAAAGATTGTGTATGAGAGACAAAGTATAGATAGAAATTTTGTAAGATTATTTTTAGCTCTCTGAGGACAGAACTTACAAGTTTATGGTTTTGTGCACATACCTTTGATGTTCAGACATATTTCAGAGTTACTATGGACAGAAGGAGGGGTGTCAGGACTGCATGGATTAGAAGGGACTTAACGGTTTGATTAAGGGAGACATGTGGAGACAATGATGGGGCTAAAATTTCTGGCTGCCAAGAAATCGAGTAAGAAAAAGGGAAAGAGGAAGGAGGGGAGTGTGGTCCAAGTCAGCAGTAGTATAGACAGGCAGTCCTAAAGGATGTGGGAGCTTGGCAAGAAGGGGCAGGAAGCCTCTAGCTGAAGGAGACAATTCTATAAGCAAGCGACATTAGGAAGTCGTGCAGAATTCTTTACACCCTGTAAGGGACGGAAGGACAAGGAAGAGACAAGGTGAAGTTTGATAGTGGGTAAGTGAAAGCTTAGAGTGTGCATGGTATTAATATTTGTGCTGAGCCTAGAAGAGTGTATATGATTTTCCAGCCAGAAATTTGGAGAAATGATATGATGGGAACAAAATAGGATGAGGTGAATGGTGAAGTGTGGAGGTAGCAAATGTTAGCACACGTTTGGGGGACAACAAACTGTTGGACATCTGTTATAGGCTGGTTTAGGGTTCTTTGAGGAGAGGAGAGAAGGAGTAAGCTGGAAGGCTAGTTAGTGGCCATATGAGGAAGGTCCTGGAATTCCAAGTTAAACTGTGGTTTAAATTTAATTTGTCAGCTACTTGATTTTGTGGCGGGGACCAGGGGACTTAGGAGAAAGGAAAGAAGTTATCAAGCTCTTGTAACCTTTCAGGTGAGAGTTCTAAGGGCCTAATCAGAGAGATACACATGGGAACAGGGGGCAGTGATAGATCTGAGGGTTAGAACAGGTAGTTAGGAGAAAGAGGGTGAGAGAAAGGAACAAAGTAAAATTTAAAGGTGTTAAGTTTACGGTGCCAAAGGAATATTCTGATGGACTCCTCTGGAGTGTTTCGTAGAATTGGAGGCATGGAATTCAGAAGCAACTTCTTTAAAGGTGATGGCAAAAGTAATGGGGATAGAAGGGATTTTCAATGAGAGCAGAGAGGGCAGAGGGTCAAAGGCTGTGTGTGGTCCATAATGGTAGGAACGTACACTGTGAGGGTTTGAAAAAGGAAGGCGAACCAATGAGGAGAGAGGTGGGAGAATTAAGCACAGTTAAGAATGACAAGGAAAGAGCAAGCTTCAAGAAGGAAGTGGTAAGCAGTAAGATCAAGTGCTGGGAAGTGGTCGAGGATGTGGCTATTAGAAGTCACCAGAGACTCTTAAGTGAGCAAGTCCATTTAGAGCGATGCTGTGATAGCTGCTGTCGTTATTAACTTGAATGTCTCTGCAATGCAGCTTGCAATGCCCTTGTGGGGAGTTAGCAGGTTGAAGATGAAGATGGGGCTGTAAGTGGAAGTTCAGAAGAGCCAAACAGGGAGATTCATCAGCAGTCAGGAGCCAGCAAAGGAGAGCAGCATTGAAGCTGTGTTCAATCATTATGGGTTGAGAACTTTTTCTAAATATTTTCTTTAAAGTAGATGGTGAGTGTTTGTTCCCAGGGGCTGGAGAGTATCAGGGGAGTTTCAGTTGGCAGTCAAGGAGTTGAGGGACCCTAGGGTCCTTGCAAAAGAGGAGGCTGAAGTTCATGGCATGGGACTTAGCCAAGCTGCAAGACAAATGGAGTTGGAAAGGACACAAGACTGTGGTCCAGGGGAGATTAAGAGCCAAGGGAGAGGGTGGAGGGTTGGCTATTGTGATAAGGGCACAGAATATGTTGAGCAGGAGTAAGCGTGGGAAAGGTTTGGACTCTTTAGCCTGTGGTTAAAGTAGAATGAGGATGAAGTTATTGGAGTTTCACAGGTCTGAGAGGTGTTAAGTCAGTGCTGAAAGGATAATCAATATGAATTCTGGACTCACCAGAGTTAAGGTCGTGTGGGGGGAGAAAAAGAAAGAAAGAAAGGACTATTGAGGGTCTGCTATGTGCTAGGTAGAGTACCAAATATTTTCCATGTCTACTCCTGCATTTATTCCTCACAACATTCTTGTATTGGTGGGTAACACTACACCAACTTTGTAAGCGAAGAAGCTAAAACCTTGAAGGTGGCCCCTCCCAGGCAGGATGTAGTGGAGATTGGCTACGAGTGTAAGTTTCACCCCAAAGCTTGTTTTCCTCTGTGATAAGAACTAAAAGCCAACAATTAATGTCACTGAAGAAGGCTCCTGAGGGTCAGTAGACAATGGTTACCAGAATGGAGATAATTTGGTCTTCCAATAGGAAGTAAAAATATATTGTTAAGTCAGTGCATTGGAAGGGAGGCCTGGAAATGGAAGTGCAGAGCCCGTCCAGTGTATTGACGTCTGACGCGGTGATATTGGGGATATGAAGGGGTGGGCCTTGTGGGGCTATCTGGGAAATTAAGATCCAATTGAAGGGCAATGGAGTTTTTGGAACGGTTTAGGCTTATCTCAGGAGGAGCTTCTGACTCCCTCATAGCCCTCCAGCCCAGGCAAATATGACCCTTGTTTTCACCTTCTCCACGTCAGTTCTTGTGTTTGCCAGCATCAGTCCTGTAGGATGGCACTTCTTTAAGGGTCGAGATTAAGCCTGGTAAGTATTTAGAGAAATTCAAACAGATTCTTTTGAATCCAGAAATATTTAAAATAACAAATCTGAAGAGGTAGCTTTTGCTCTTCTCTACGGAAGAAATGAGTTCAGAGTTTTGTAGAAAATAGAATGCGTCCTTCTCCTTTTCCCATCTGGCAGGGCAGCTAGGTGGTAACTGCTGGCGTGGAGGTTTCCCAAGATAACCAGCCTCCACTGTTGTTTGTGGTGTTTTGCGGTCTAGATTCCCTAACTAAAATGCATTTGCTCTCCAAGCTGAAAGAATATTTGATTGTGAACTCTTAAAGTGGCTGATGTGACATTATGGAGACTTTTAGTACACCTTGACACTATGAATGGAGTTATCTCCTGGGCATGACTAAGAGGTAGTCGACATCAATGAGTGATTAGCCAGCTCCTTGATGTTATGTTTTCCAGTTTCTGGAGGGCTGTTTCTATGAAGCTGACATCTATAGGGCCCAGTTAAGGCCAGCTTCAATCAAACACTGTAAAAAAGAGACCAGCAATTATTCAGATTGCAATGGAACTGTGTTAAGCTTCTTTTGTTCTTAGTGAATTTTCTCTTGTGCAGTAAACTTATAAATAGTGAGTTCTACTAAAAAAAACAAAACAAACAAAACAAAACAAACAAACAAACAAAAAAAACAGAACAAGAAAATTCCCCCTTTTTGCTCCTAGGAAGGATTTTTGATTTTTATAGTTGTTGAACTTATAATTTCTTGACACACTAGAATCAATTCTACACAATAAACTGGATTTTAGGAGTTATCAGATAGAATTTATGATCATGTTTCATTGTTGCATGAAAATGTCCTAGATACATTAGCATTCAATGGAAGCATCATTCCTGGCATTGTATGGGCATCTACTGTTTTCTGGCTATCGGTTAGGAGACAGGGCACAAGAAGAGTTACCTCTGTCCTGCCAGCTAGGTGTGGAAAGAGCCATTTTTCTATTCAAAAAATGTATATTGATTGTCTTCTATGGGTCAGGTGTGTTCTGGGGCCTGGAATTATAATAGGCAACAAGAAAGAAGTTTTTGACCATGAACTGATAGGGGAGGCAGACAGTGAAATAACCAACTAAGTGTATAAACTGTCATAAACCGCCAGGGAGTTGTAAGTGGTATAAATAAAGAAAAGCAGGGTAAGGTGATGGAGAAAGAGAGGAGTAATGATTTTCAAAGAGAGTCTGAGAAGACCTCTCCGAGAAGATGCCATCTGAGCTGAGATCACAGTCGATTAAAGGCTGGAGAAATTTGGCATTGTATGCTTTGCATTTGCTTTTTAACCACATACAGAGTGCTTTGGTATGGCAGGTGATCCTCCCACAGACGCTGAGAGGGTATTCACATTCCTGTTTTCAGACGATGGGATGAAAGTGGAGGCAGGTAAGTGGCCAGGTCCTGTTGGAAAGTGGAGGCAGGCAAACGGCCAGGTTGTACTGGTATGAAAGTGGAGGCAGGTAAATTGCCTGGTGGTGTGTGCAGACTCGGGTCTTTATTCTTACCTAGTCCACATGGAGTCTCTCACCCCACGCCACAGACCTGTCCTGCCAGTAATGACACACCAGTGCTTTTATGAGAGTCACAGGGGTGGGATGTGCAGAGTAGCTGAGCACCGCGTGGGTGCTGGGAGGGGGGTGCCCACTCTGGGGAGGCTGAGTACAGCTGGGCACCCTACGCCTTCTGGTCCAGTTCCCTCAGGGAATGAGCTCAGACCTCGGGCCCCAACCTTGGGGTGTCCCCAAGTAACCTTTTTATATAGGCATTCTAGAAACATCTTAAAACTGCCTTCACTCGAAATGCTACCCACCTATCCCTCCCCACCAAGTCACGCCTCAGGTGTTTAAGAAATGCTCTGACGTGACTGGCAGGAAGTAAAATGCACAACGTGCTTTTTTGTTCCTTCTTTTCCATTTCAGTCGGAGAATGCAGGCTTTCTGTGGCTCCCTCTGGTAACAAAACATCTAAACATGTTCAAAACAGCGTTGTTATCTTTCACTTTACCCTTGAGCAATGCGAAGAAAATACTGTGAACTGGCAGACATCATTTTGCTAACACTCTCTCGTATATTCTAACAGTGCTTCTCCTAGGAAACCTCTTTTTGTCTCTGGAAGGAGATTTTCTGCTTTGTATTTTGGGGTCTGCTTTCAGTTAGTACATGGTATAACTTTCTCTTCTAGCTTCATCTCAGCCCTATCCATCTTCAAATAAGCACTGCTCAGCAAATGTAGAACCAGAACTTGTTTCTGGCTTCCTGGAAAAGATTTTACTAGGAATGCAAAGAGGCGGTAGACAGGAGCTTTGTTTTTGGTTTTTGTTGGGGTTCTAGGCTGCAGAGGTAAATACGTGGCACCAGTGCTCTTACTGTCCATTCCGTGATCTGTGGCAGACATCAAGAATCACCCCTAGCCTTTTTATTGTCACATTTGGATGTGATCTCCAGGGTCCTTCTCAATTCACAGAGGGCCCTGCTGACCACCAGTGCTGAGTCATGGATATAACTCCCTTGTCATCTCTAACTTACCAGGACAGTTTCCTGGGGACAGCTACCTTTTACTGTGTCCATTATAAACTTAAAAATAATGTAAAATACTCCTGTTAACTCTGAGTATTATCAGGACAAACATAACAGAAACAGAATGTCCAGGGTTTGGGGCTTAAGGAGAGAGTCTGCTGGAATCTTTGGGATGGAATGTTTGGGGAGTCCAGCCATATATTTTTAAAAAGTTCCCTAGGTTGTGCTAGTATTTCCACTTTTGGTTTGAGAAGCATCAGAGCACACATTTCTAGCTTCTGTCACAGTGGTGTTCCTGGGTAAGCCTGAGGAGGAAGGCCCTGGCAAGCAGAGTTAGTAGTATAAAGGTCAGCCCAACTTTGTTCCAAAATCATGAGTCTTCATCCCGGGCAACCATTACAGTGGCTGAGTTTCTTGAGAAACTCTCTCTTGGAGCAAAATGCTTGCCTGTTGGCTTTGCCCTTTTGAAAACTCATTTTTAGGCCTGGAAAGAAGATGGTCTCCTTGGTGGGAGGGAGCCAGCTTCCGCCCAAGTCCCTTCCTGAGAGTGGCCAATGTTCCTGTCAGCACGGGCTGGATTGGCCCACCTGCTCCAGGCAGGAGACAACTTCTCTCACAAAGGCTCCATTTGTAGCTCCTAAGAAAGAACTTCTTAGAATGTTCAAAAGCGAGTTGTGCAAATATTTTTTCGGAGGCACCTCATTAGTTTTAACAATAAATGCTCATAACTGGAAGTAATGATTTGGCAATGATAAGTCAAACTCCAAGTAGGACCAGGAGAACTATTTCTAGAGAAACAAATAGGGCTGCCTCCCATTGAGCTAAATTGTGCTTTGAACTATCTTAGAGTTTATTTCCCCCTAGGACCTTAAAGAACTGAGCAAATATCAGTTCAATAAAAATCTGTGTTTATATATGGTTTATGCCAAAGGACTCAAAGTATTTTTGAGGTGGCCTCTGTGTCCATTTTTGGATGTGAAAACTGAATCAGAGGGACTTGCCTAGATCATCTCTGCTTACCACTCTGAGTGACATGCAGGGTGGGTGCTGTGGGGCAGGCTTGTAGTAAGCATTGTGACTTCTGATCCCTACAGGAGACCTGAGGACATAGGAGTCTGCCTGGTATGTGTCATGCTAGTCTGCTGTTCTGTGCTACAATTCATGCACTTGTTTCTTTGTTCAATTATTCAGTAAGTGTTAGCCGTCGCCTTCTGTATGGTGAGCCCTAGAATTTATGTGCTTGGAAACAAAGATGAGTAAAATATCACCCTGCCTATGACTCAAAGAATGTCAGGGGAAACAGATTCATCCCTACAAGTTTTGATGCACTGCCAAGGCAGCAGGGAATGAGAGAGAAATGCCCTGAACTCTCTGATGTATAAGGGAAGTTGTCTAGCCCTGAGAGGAGGGAGAGAGGTGTGTGTAGAGGAGAGGAGTGGAGAGGGGTGTGTGCAGAGGAGTGGAGTGGAGAGGGGTGTGTGCAGAGGAGAGGAGTGTGTATAGAGGAGAGGAGTAGAGAGGGGTGTGTGTAGAGGAAGGGAGTGGAGAGGGGTGTGTGCAAAGGAGAGGTGTAGAGAGGGGTGTGTGCAGAGGAGGGGAATGGAGAGGGGTGTGTGTAGAGGAGAGGAGTAGAGAGGGGTGTGTGGAGAGGATGGGAGTGGAGTGGGGTGTGTGGTGAGGAGAGGAGTGTAGAGGGGTGTGTGCAGAGAAGAGGAGTCTAGAGGGGTGTGTGCAGAGGAGGAGAGTTGAGAGGGGTGTGTGCAGAGGAGAGGAGTGGAGAGGGTTGTGTTCAGAGGAGAGGAGTGGAGAGGAGATAGTAAGAGCAAACGTCTGACATACAGTCACTCGAAGAGATCTCGAGTGCCGACTGCT
>CAUYPK010062999.1:0-30919 GCA_963574355.1 Loris lydekkerianus
GGGCGTTGTGGCAGGCACCTGTAGTCCCAGGTACTTGGAAGACTGAGGCAAGAGAATCATGTAAGCCCAAGAGTTGGAGGTTGCTGTGAGCTGTGACACTCTACCAAGGGCAACAGCTCTGAGACTGTCTAAAAAAAAAAAAAAAAAAAAAAGAGTCAATTGTTAATGTGAAAACAGTCAATTTTTTTTATTTTTTTTTTTATTGAAGATTCAATCTAATAGTCTCCATCTATAAAGCAAGTGCCTAAAGAAATAAATGTAAACTGTGACCCTAGATCCCTATACCACCATAATAATATGGACAGAACAGGTGGTACTAGTGAGTTAAAACGAGAAGAATAAACCTTTTTGAAAACTATGTGCAAAATTGAGTGCAATGGCTTATGCTTGTAATCCCAGCACTTTGGAAGTCCAAGGCAGGACGATAGCTAGAGCCTAGGAGTTTGAAATCAGCCTGGGCAACCTTCAGAGACCTTGTCTCCACAAAATAATTTTTAAGAATTAGCCAGGTACAGGGATGCATACCTATAGTCCTAGGTACCAGGGAGGCTGAGGCAGATTTGCTTAAGCCCCAGGGTTTGAGGCTACGGTGACCATACAATCGTACCACTCTAGTCTGGGCAACAGAATGAGACCCTGTCTCATGAACAAAAGAAAAGGAAAAGGGTAACTATGGACAAAGATATCTATGGATATATAGATAAATATCTCTGTCTTGCAAAGAATTCTGAATGTTTTACATCGTATTATTCACCCAAGTATTTAGAGTGGATGCTGTTTTAATTTGCAATGCTGTGGAAATGATTTTCTTAACAAAGTATTTGGCTTTTACAAGGACAGAATAAAAAGAGCAAATAGACAACCCACAGAATGTGATCAAAAAAAAGAAAGAAAAGAAAAGAAATGCTATTCCAACCACACAATGATTTTGATCAATGACTTGATTTTTGTAATAGCTTTTAACAAAAATGATCTTTATCATAATGGGCCTATAACATAAACTAATCTACAACCAGTAAAAAAGAAAATTGCTGCTCAAAAAGTCATTTCAAGAGATTAGAATTCTTAGAATTTATTATTTAGATACTAGTCCCTAAAATTTAGATGCTTATCCTGAAATTTCTTAGCACACATCTCTACTGTCTTTTCCTAAATACTTTCTTGTCCATTAGTGCTAAGTTCATCTGTAGATTTCCTGTGACTTGTCTATCTGACTTGTCAGCCCCTACAATGTCATCATTATAAAATACAGGTTCAGTATCCCTTACCTGAAATGCTAACCAGAAGGGCTTCAGATTTCATGTATTTTTAGATTTTGGAATATATGCGTTATACTTACTGATTGAGCTTCCCTAATCCAAAATCTGAAATCCAAAATGCTCCAATGAGCATTTCCTTTGAGTATCACCTCGGTTCTCAAAAAGTTTCAGATTTCAGAGCATTCTGAACTTCAGATTTTCAGATTATGGATACTCAACATATCTCTCCAAGACTAATGAAATGGCAATTTTATTTTCCAAAGTGCACTCTCATTAGGGGGGAGGAATCAAGGATGGACTGATATATTTGCACACTGAATACATCTAATTTAAGAAACTTCACTCCTATATCCATCCCTACTCTCTCCAGCATCAATTGCTCTCATTCCATTTATTTCCACTCTTCTGCCTTCATCTATGTTGCTACCTATACTGTGTATTTCAAAGCTCTCATTGGATCTGACCATTTCTGCAATTCAGCAAACATGTTTTATTGAGCACTAACAGGCAGACAACTCTGAGATACAAAGCAGCCTTTCTACCTTTCTATTAATACATTTTCCAACTGGATATTCTTACCTCTCAAAATCAGATTACTCAGACAGGGCGGTGCCTGTGGCTCAAAGAGTAGGGCACTGGCCCCATATGCTGGAGGTGGTGGGTTCAAACCCAGCCCCAGCCAAAAAAAAAAAAAAAAAAAAGATTACTCAGACAAATGGTCTTACTCTGCTGCCTCTACTTCCTCTCTTTCATCCTGCTGAAGTTCTAAAATTTGGTTTGCAACACATTCTACCTGAAACTCTTACAGGTAATACTATCCTTGATACCAGTTCTCAAAAGACACCATGATGTACTATGGTATAAGAATAATACAGGCATGAGAAAATGTCTACACTAGGATTTGTCACTCAATAGCTAACTATTCACAAGTAACAAATGGGGATTAAGTGTTGGGGGATTCACTGGTTCCTCCTTACCCATAAATTGGACAGAAATAGACGATCTGTATAGTTTGTGTGTGTGTGTGTGTTTTTTTTTTTTGAGACAGTCTCACTTTGTAGCCCCTGGTAGAGTGCTGTGGTATCACAGCTCACAGCAACCTCAAACTCCTGGGCTCAAGTGATCCCCTTGCCTCAGCCTCCCAAGTAGCTGGGACTACAAGGGCCCACCACAACACCCGGCTATTTTTAGAGATGGGTCTCACTCTGATTCAGGCTGGCCTCAAACCTGTGAGCTCAGGCAATCCACCCACCTCGGCCTTCCAAGTGCTAGGATTACAGGATTACATGCCCGGCCCCTGTACAGTTAACTGTCAATTCTAATGTTTTATTAAATGCAAAGCTCTTCATTAACTCATCTTATTGATCTCTATTTGCCACACCTGAAACTGAGAAATATTCCCTCACTTTCTATGACTCTCAATTCTGATCTCCTCTTTGTTTTATCTGGATTTAGATTAGCTACATGAAACAAAAACTCAGATATCTAGCGATTTAAACATACAGGTTTACAGTCTTTCATGTAAAAAATAAATAAATCTAGAGGCAGCTATCCAGGTCTGCTATGACAGTCCCACTGTACGTCATTAGAACTCAGGTTCTTTCAAGGTTTTTGCTGACATCCCTAGGGTTTGGGCCCTATCTACTTGGTCCAAGATGGCTGCTGGAGCTCCCACCTTTATATTAGAATGCCAGTATCAGGAAAAAGAAAAGCTAGGAAGGCAGGCCTTCCTTCATCCTTTAAGAACACTTTTAAAATACTGCACACATTTTCACTTTCATCCAGCTGGCCAGAACTTACCCGTATATTTACACCTATTAGAAAGTTGAAAACAATCTCTCTTTTGCATATCAACATGATGACAAAATCGGGAGTTCTATCATCATTGTAAAGAATGGCTATTGGGGAGAAATCAGTATCTCATCCAAACTCTCCAAACCCTTCTTCTGTGGTTCCTTTTCTTTTCCATCCTCTTAGCAATGGTGGTTCCTAAAGCACGGTCCTTGGTCCTCTGATCTTTTGTCTCTATGCTGACTTCCTGAAGGCACCTGTACAATGTCATAGCTCTGTCTACTCTAGTGACTCTGAAGTCTTTGTACTGACTCCCAACCCATCCCATCTTTTGAAGTCTCCACTTAGATGGCTATAAAATAAATCTCATTCTCTTCCAAGTTCACAAAGAAAAAAAAGACATTTTAAAAGAAAGCCATTTTCAATCTTCCTATCTAAGTTACACAATCTTTGGGTTTAAATTTTGAAGTTGCCTCTGACTCTTCTTTCCATTTCCTACCAGCCATGAATTGCAGATCATATTGAGCCACTAAAAAGAAACGAAATAAATTGAACTACATGACGTTTACACAGCATATGACTTGGGATATGCATTCATCAAATTGACTCTGGCCCCCACAATGCTACTGTCATGTTCTAAAGTTATTATCCTAATTATCAAATCCATGAGTCTATTTTTAGTCCTCATTATACATGACATTTTCAGAGCATTTGACATTTATTCCTCACTTCCTCCTCCTCAAAATTTTCTATACCCAGGGTTTCCATCATATCACACC
This sequence comes from Loris lydekkerianus, assembly GCA_963574355.1. Lineage (NCBI taxonomy): Eukaryota > Metazoa > Chordata > Mammalia > Primates > Lorisidae > Loris > Loris lydekkerianus. The sequence continues at coordinate 3,830 of CAUYPK010062999.1, forward strand.
ATACTATCTCGGTTCTCCTTGCAAGACCTCTGGCTACTCCTATTCCATTTCCTTGCTGCTGCTGCTACTACTTTATCTACCTTTTAAACATTAATTTATTTCTTTGAGTACAATTCTGAGGCCATCCTTCTTTTCATCTATGCCCATTTCCTGAGCAATCTCATTCTTTTCATATCTGACAATTAGGTGGTTATTGATAATTACCAAGTTAAATCTCTAATCTTCACTTCTCTCTTTACCTTCTGACACATATACCTAAAACACCTAAATGACATCTCTACCTTGATTACAGTCACCTTTGATTTAACATGTCCAAAACTGCACTCAGCATTTTCTTCCTCTCATTCAAATTCATTTCTTCTCCTGAATAAATTCCCTGTGCATTCACAGCATCATCATCACTCACCACATCACCCAGGCTGCACGTGTCCTCAACTACTTTTCTACTTTACCCCTCACATTAATTCATTACTAAATTTTACTAATATGAGCTTTCAAATTTCTCCAACATCCATATTCTCCTTTTATATCCACTATAATACCTCTTGAGTTTTCTCATATTAGTCTTTCTCCTTCCAATTCATTGCCATTTGAGTCACATTTCTAAGTTGTTTCTTGCTTTTCAAGAACCATTATTTTTCTTTTCTTTATTTCTTTTTTTTTTTTTTTTTGAAGACAGAGCCTCAAGCTGTCACCCTGGGTAGAGTGCTGTGGCATCACACCTCACAGCAACCTCCAACTCCTGGGCTCAAGCGATTCTCCTGCCTCTGCCTCCCAAGTAGCTGGGATCACAGGGGCCTGCCACAATGCCCGGCTATTTTTTGGTTGCAGCCATCAATGTTGTTTGGTGACCTGGGCTGGATTCGAACCCACCAGCTCAGGTGTATGTGGCTGGAGCCTTAGCCACTTGAGCCACAGGTGCTGAGTCAAGAACCATTATTTTTCAACAGACCCAACTATCTACAGAGTCAAGGCTAACTATAGCTTTTCACAATCTGACCCCAAACCACTCTAGCATCAAAGACTACCTCAATTCACATCTACACTTCTCTCCATTCCTGTAATGAGACATTTACACACACACACACCTTTCTCTCTGCCTATAATCTCCTATATCCTATAGGATGTATGTATCCTATACAACTTGGTTTAAACATTGTCTTTCTTAAGAACTCTTCTCTTTCTTCAGTAAAGTGGGTCTACCCTCTTCATTTATCGCTACTTATTTCAAGACTGTCTCCGTTAATGACTAAGCTAGGCATAGAGTTTTACTCTTTAGTCATTTATTTCTAGCCTAGCATTTAGCACAATGCCTGGAATATTTGTCAAATCAGTGAATCCCAAATGATTCTTAACACTTGGCAACAAACAGCAACTGATAAGTCCCAACTACTTCAATATGGAATGGGAGCAAAACAGAAAACTCAGACTATGTATTACAATGGTTTAAAAATAAATTATCAATTTTTTAAATGTCTCACCTAATATTTCAGGTATTATATATAAATTTACATTTCAGCTTACCTCACTTGTACTGCTTAAATGAAACTAAGTATCTAAGAAACATTTCAATGTTTAATATACCTAAGCTGATTACTATTTAAAAAATACAAGAACCTCAAATAGTTACCATACTTGACACCATATTAAATACCATCAAGCTAAATGGATTAATTCTCTTAATGGAAAGAAGTACACAAAAAGAAAAATGTAAGGGCAACTTGGCACCTATAGCTCAAGTGGCTAGGGCGCCAGCCACATAAACCAGAGCTGGCAGGTTCGAATCCAGCGCAGGCCCGCCAAACAGCAATGATGACAAATACAACCAAAAAATAAATAGCAGGGCATTGTGGTGGGTGCCTGTAGTCCCAGCAACTTGGGAGGCTGAGGCAAGAGAATTGCTTAAGCCCAAGAGTTGGAGGTTGCTGTGAGCTGTAACACCACAGCACTCTACCCAGGGCAACAGCTTGAGACTCTGTCTCAAAAAAAAAGAAAGAAAAATGTAAGGGCATGTAAGGAAATTAACACAGATTATCATTATCAATTTTTCTTCGACAAATCTCAGTAAAAAAGCAAAAACCATAAGAAAAATGTTATTGGTTAAACAACTTCACCTATTAGAAGTAAATGAAATTTCCTAATTATTCCACCATAGTACATAGGTAAAGTCAAAAATGACCCGTGATAAGGCCACTGCACTCTAGTCTAGGTAACAGAGTGAGACCCTCTCTTAGAAAAAAGAAAAGTTTTATATTTTGGGAGTGGTAGCTACATGAATCTATTAATATATGTTTTATATTTTGGAAAAATAACGTCTTAATTTCAAATTGTCAAAATCTAACTGTCACAAATATCACTGGCTTTCAATCTATGTTTTCCTTAGCATGGTAGCACCATTATAAGAAAGCAGAACTGGAATCAAGTTAAATTTCCAATAATAAGTGAACGATGAAGTTGATACACCCATAAGATGCAATAATTCAATAACTGAAGATTATGTTTTTCTGAAATTATATAGAATAAGCTTTCCTTATATCATTAATATTTTCTAAAGAGATACTAAGAATATCATCTATTGTCCTTACAGTTTTCTTAAGTTAAATTTTTTTACTTTGATATAGTAGTAGATTTACACACAGCTATAGGAATTAATGGACAAACTACATACCCTTTACCAGTTTCCCCCAGGAGTGACATCTTTCCAAATTATATCACCACCAGAATATTATACCATCCACCAATCTTACTCAGATTTCCCAGATACACTTGTACTTATTTGTGGTTATGTATGTGTACATTTAGTTCTATGCAATTTTGTCACATCTGTATTAACAGATTCACATAGCTACCACCCAAAATATAAAACATGTGTTAATAGATTCATATAGCTACCACCCCAAAAATATAAAACTTTTTTTTCTAAGAGAGGGCCTCACTCTCTTACCTAGGCTAGAATGCAGTGGCCTCATCACAGCTCATTGCAACCTCTAACTTCTGGGCTCAAGCAATTCTCTTGCCTCAGCCTCCCACAGCCTCCCAAGTAGCTGGGAATACAAGCACCACACACAGCTAATTTTTCTATTTTTTTGTAGAAAAGAGGTCTCACTCAGGCTGATCATGAACTCCTGGCCTCAAGCAATCCTCCTACTGCAGCCTCCCAAAGTACTAGGATTACAGGTGGGAGCCACTATGCCCAGCCTATATCTATACCTGGATTTCTATAATGGCTATATTAATCATGTATTTGTCAAAACTCATTAAAATGTTCACTTAAAGGAGTAAATTTTAGTGTATATAAATTATACTTTAATAAACATGACTAAAGAAAAATTATCCCAAGTTAAAAAACAATTATACCTTTCACAACTGACATTCTATAATTTATACAATTTTTGATATTGTTACTTAAAAAAGAAAATAATCTTCCCTTTCCATGCTATTGAAAGGGCAGTTGTCATGGCAACCTGAGGTGGATGTGAGGTCTGTGGGAGATCTAGTGAGTTAAGGAAGGAATTCCTGTGGTAAGGTAATGGCCAAAGGTATGAGTCGGAGCCTGAGAGTCAAGACATGAGAAGCAAACTGGCAGACGGAGATGGGGTGCAAACAGAGTGAGGAGAATGTCTTCCAATGCAAACAGCCACTGTGGGGTATCAGAGCCTGAGTGTGGTGAGTAATGTGTCTGTATACAGAGGGGATACCAACATGGGGAGTTAGAGCCAGAGCAAGTTGGGGAGAGTGTCTCTATATAGAGGTATGTACTCTACCTTAGATCCTGACAGGGATAGGGGGAAGCAGGAGATGGAATGAAGAATCTCAGCTCCAACAGGAAGAAGAGCTGAGTGGTGGTGAAGATGGGAGATAATAATAAATTGTTGTAATAAATTAAGGATAATGGAAGCCAGATTTCTCACTGACAGAGAATACTACAGTATGAAAAAGGTAAAAAACTGGAATCAACGCTGCAATATTTAAGTGAAATAGGAGGTATCAGTGTGTGAATTCACTATTTTTCAATATACATAGATAACTTTAGAAATAAATATAGATGTCAATGTGCAGGCGTGTACATGGATACATATATATATTCCCCAGCTCCAACCAAGAAGGCCCGGAACCAGTAACAACCTACCAGCAATAAATACATTAGCACTAAGATCTTAGTTTCTAAATGTCATTCACCACTAAAAGGAAACAGGGACCCCTGCAGAAATGGCTGATTCCAGGGCTAATATAGGGAAATTACATGATAAGCCAGGAACACCTTCTTGTACCAAAAAGTAAAAAGGTATCCTCAAAGAATGATGGGGATGTGTCATAAGAACAGAAAACCCGCTTGAATAGCTCTGGCTGAATAAAAAACAATTTGAATATTTAAATAAATAGTGCTCCCTTCCCCAGAATTCATATATTAAAATCCTAACACCCAAGGTCATGGTATTAAGAGGTGGGGCCTTTGGGAGGTGATCAGGTGATGGAGATGGAGCCTCCATTAACAGGATTAGTTTCCTTATTAAAGAGACCCAAGAGAGTTCATTTGCCCCCTCAGGTTACAGTGAGGGGGGCCATGTTGTGAGGAAGCAGGCCCCCATAGACACCCAATCTGTCCCATCCTTATTCTTGGACTTCCTAGCCTCTAGAACTGTGAGAAATATATTTCTATTGTTTATAAGCAATCTGGTTTAAAGTACTTTTGTTATAGCAGCTGAACAGGCTTAAGACAAATAGAATATAATCCACTAAGAAATAGAAAACCATGAATCTATGTAGATATCAATAACAAATATATTAAGAGTCTGATGAAGATTAAGGTGTTTACATAGTTTCAAAACACTCCTCAGAAAACCAGTTACTTAACTATTAAGTATTAACCTTACAATAGAAAAGCCCAGCAGACATTGCTTATATCAATGTAATTATATCAAAGTAATTGAAGTAAAAATCACCAATAATGAAAAAAAGTAAACTTGTGTACCACCTGACAAGATGCAATGATCATATCATCAGTTCTGTGATATTCTTACACAAGCACATAACCTATATGTATCTAATAAAGAGGGGACAATCCTAAAGTGAGGGGCATAGTGCAATATCTGACCTCTAATTGTCACAAAGTGTCAAGGTCATGAAAGAAGATGAAAGAACTGTTTTCAAACTAAAGAGACATAACAAATGAATGCAACTCCTACTTCCTAACTGGATACTTTTGCCAACAAAGAGATGAACAGCACAATCAACAAAACTTGAACCAGTCTGAGAACCAGATAGAGTACCTTATCACTGTTAATTTCCTATTTTGATGATATACTGTGAGCATACAGAACATTCTTGTTTGTAAAAAATGCACACTAAAGCATTCTGGGGTGATAGTGCACCAGGTCAGCAGCTTCCTCTCAAATTGTTGAGGGGAAAAATTCTTTGTACCATGCTTGGAACTTTTCTGCAAGTTTGTTACTGTTTCAGAATTGCAAAGGTGTGGGAAGGGGAACAATGTCCTTAAAAACTAAACAAGGGTCAGAGCCCAGGGGCCCACGCCTATTATTTTAGCACTTTGGGAGACTGAGGTGGGAGGAATGCTTAAGGCCAGGAGTTTAAGATCAGCCTAAACCAGAGCAAGACCTCATGGCCATAAAATGAAAAGAAGAAAGAAAGAAAGAAAAGAAAGGTCAGACAGTTGTGCTGGTGTATGCCTATACCCCCAGTTACTTAGGGGTCTGAGGCAGGAGAATCACTTGAGCCCAGGAGTTTGAGGTTGCTATGTGCTATAATTATACCACCACATTCTAGCCTGGGTGACAGAAAAGAGACCTTGTCTCAAAAAAAACAAACAACCAAACAAAAAAACTAAACACTGTTTATAAAAACTGTCGCTGACCACACAATCTTGGTAGGAAAGTGATAGCAGACTGTGTACAATTACTAGGAAATAATATAAAATCTGCAGCCAGAAGATACTTTAAATACATCCCAACCTCCCCCCCCCCCCTTTTATTTTGTTTTGAGACAGAGTCTCAAGCTGTCGCCCTGGATAGAGGGGTGTGATGTCACGGCTCACAGCAACCTCAAACTCTTGGGCTTAAGCAATTCTCTTGCCTCAGCCTCCCAAGTACCTGGGACTACAGGAGCCCACCACAACTCCCAGCTATTTGTTGTTATTGTTGTTGTTGCAGTTGTCTTTGTTGCTTAACAGACCCAGGCGGGGTTCAAACCCGCTTGCCTCAGTGTATGTGGCTGGTGCCCTACCCACAGAGCTACAGGCACCCACAATCCCTTTTCTTAACAACTGACTTCAATCACTTTTTGAGTGGTGAGGGACAAAAGAAATGAAAGGTTACCACTAAAGGAAAGAAGGATCTTAGGAGAGGAATAATGAAAGAGGCAGCGAACCAAGAGTGGGTAGAACAATGGTATTCTGATGCCGCCATTGGCAGTTACCATCAACAAAACAGTTTCAGCATCTTCTCTGAAAAAAATGAAGGGGCTGTAGAGGTGATATCTAAAATTCCTTGCAAATGTGAGGCTGCAATTACCCTGAAATAGAATTGCTTCCCCTTGATCTCTGAGAATTCTTGTTGTTTAAAAAAAAAAATGCTTCATGCTTAGCTATACAGTAATACAAAACAATACAAATACAAAAATAAATGTGTGTGAATCCAGAATTCGGAAGCTGCAGAAGTTCATCAGTTAGAGAGTAAAATGCAATCCTTTTGCCAATTTGTTCTTTACAGGAAAAAACTGTATGATGAAAGAAAAGAACTAAAACACACTTTAAAGTAAAAGAAGATCATCTTCAGCAGTCAATTGGCTGTCCTTCTCTTATAAAGATATTCACGTCATTCTGAAATACCCATCACATTTGTCCTGTGACAACAGGGAGTATTTCCTAGAAATGTTTAAAAAGGAAAAGAATACTTTCTCCTTGCCCAGTACCACGCGTTCACTAGGCCCCCCAGGAGCGCAGGGGTGAGACAGCCCTGGACTCTCAGCACTTCCTTTCGGAGAGGACAACCCCCTGCGTCACTGTTACTCAGGGTGCAGGGCAGAAGTTTATCCCCAAGGAACTTAGCACAGTTGGCTCCCGCCCTCCCAGCCCTGCGGTCCTGAGCCCAATCCCAGGGCACTGCCCCTGGGACCCGGCCGCCTTCAGAGATAAGGTCGCGGGACCCACACTCGCCCTGGGTTGGCCCAGTTGGTCAGCCCAGGGCCTGGGCAGACGCGGCCTCCTCCCTCGCCCTCCAGTCGTGCTGGTTCCTCACGCCCACCGCGAGACTCGACCCCACCGAAAAGGCCGGACGCCGACCGCCCGCTCCTCCGCTCCGGGCCGGGCCCTCCCCGCCTCCCGGCGCGGACGCCCGGCCCCGCGGAGCCCACTGGACAGCGGCCGGGGGGCGGGGAGGCGGGGGCGGCGCCCGCCCCACACCCTTACCTGGCTTCTCGTGGTCGTAGCCTACCACGATGAAGTAGTCGGCCAGCCGGGCCATAGCCGCCGCCGCCGCGCCCGGGAAGCGGGTCCCCGTCGCCGCCCTCGCCGCCGCCGCCCACCCGGCCCGGGAGGGCTCAGCATTTTCCCTGCAGCAGCAGCAGCGGCAGCGGCGGCACTTCAGCCATGTTTGACAACCGAGGCGCGCTCTGCGCCTGCGCGGCGCCTCGCGCCCGCCCCTCCCCCGCCCCCATCCCTCGGGCTTGGTGGCCGGAGGCGGGGAGGCGGGCAGCCCACCCCAGACCCCACCCTCCGCTGGCGGCTCGGGCTGCTGCGCTCGGGGAGTGGGCGGCCGAGCTTGTTCCCTACACGCGCTCCCACTGCAACCGCTGGAGGTGGTTGACTTTGCGGCCTGGCTGCTTCTTCACAGCCCCCCTCCCTGTTTTTACTAAAGCAGGGGGTCCTTCCTTCCGCCTTCTCTCTTTTTTGGATTTGGGAGAATGGACGGGGAGAGTTGAGGGGTCACTCGGAAAGTTTGCTGCTTCGACTACCCACCACCATCACCGCCAGCAAAGATGAGATTCTCCCGCCCTCGGCTGGAAACAAGGAATTTGCACCGCCAGGCCTTTTGCTGCACGTTTCCTGTTTATGTTGTGCAGATGGGAATTTTAGAAACATGCCGCCGAGCAGGCGGGGGAAGGAGAGGCTTTTGCGCAATCCTCAAAGGTGCCTCGGGTTTCAGTGCTGGGTGGGCCGGGGGCAGTCGGCCTGGGCTTCCCCGGAGCGCCCGGGGAAGCCAGATTCCACGAGGAACGCGGCATCCCCGGGATCCTCCTGAACTGGGCTGGTCTTCCCCGGGGAGCCCCGCCCGCCTGGGCTTGCTTCCCTTTGCAGCGATCCCAGGGCTCTTGCCGCCGGAGCAGGTGGTAACTTCCAACTTTCCGTCTCAGCCACGAAATAAAATGAATCAGTGGATCTCATCATCCTTCCAGTCGCGGGATTATCTAAATCGCTTGCATTTTTGTTGAACCTCCTGTTGATCGTTTCGAATTTGACTGGGAGAACATTCAGAAGAGCTTACCCATACTGTGTCACTCGTTAATAAATATCTCATGAAGTTTCGGCAGTAGAATAAACCAGTTTTGGAAATCTCTATGGTTTGGAAGTTGTCTTCGTGGTTGCTTATCACTGCTCACTGTTGTTTGAAGGTTTCATTCACATTTACATAGAAGATATCTTAGCAAAGTGCTTAGTATGTAGTAGGTGCTTAACATACTTTTAATGAGGCAAGTAAGCGAGTTCCCCCAAACTACCAGCAAGAACCTGCGATGACTTCAAGAGTTGCCATCTCAACTGCTGAAGACTTACTATACTATAATTGAGTATTTCCTCTTTCTATGCCACACTTGCTTCCTCTACAGATTGAGAGAGTTGGGCTGTACTGGAAGAATTGAAACTGAAGGAATACTTTAAGACCTCTGTAAATTGCTAATCGTCAAACTGGAATAGTTTAAAGGTTACAGGTGTGAAGGGAAGATGGATTGATCTTGAAAATAATTAAACCAAAAAACCCCAACTACAACCTCATGTAGGAATCTATAACTTCCTGGAAAACTTATCGTTCAACTTGATCACTTTCAGTACAAAGTAATCTTCCTGCCTTGGGAGGCAGCCCATTGGATTAAACAGTCCTATTGTTAGAAAGTCCTTCCTTATTATGTCAGAGTTGTCCTACTGTAACTTCCCCTGATTCTGCTCTCTGGAACTATCTAGAAAAAAATAAAATCTGTCTTTGTATGACAGCCCTTTAGATTTGCCAGGCAAATGACATATTCCTTCATGATTTTATTTCTTTTTAAAATATTGGAATAAAATTCATAAAAATCATAAAATTTACCATTTTAAAACACAATTCATGGCCAGGCACAGTGGCTCACACAGTGCAATCCTAGCAATCTGGGAGTCTGAGATGGGTGGATTTGCTTGACCTCAGTTCCAGACCAGCCTGAGCAACAGAGAGTCCCATCTCTACCAAAAATAAAAAAAACTAGCCGGCATTATGGCAGGCACCTGTAGTCCCAGCTACTCAAGTTGAGGCAAGGGGGATCAGTTCAGGCCAGGAGTTTGAAGTTGCTGTGAACTAGGTTGATTCCATGACACCCTAGCCTGGGGCAACAGAGTAAAACTCTGTCTCTAAATAAATAAATTGTATAATTCAGTGGCGTTAAGTATGTTCACAATGTTGTACAACTATCACGCCTAACTATCTACAAAACATTTTCATCACCAAAGAAAAAAAACCCCATTACGCAGTCATTCCTATTCCTCCATTCCCCAGCCCCTGTCAACCACCAATTTGTTTTCTGGCTCTATGTATTTGCCTATTATGAATATTTCATACATAGTATAAATGGACTCATACAATATGGGACTTTTATGTGTCTGGGTTTTTTAGTATATTGTTTCCAACTTTCATACATGTGGAAGCATCAGGTTAAAGTATTAGTACTTCATTCTCTTTTATGACTGAATAATAATTGTATGTATATAACACATTTTGTTTAGCTATCGATGAACATTTGGGTTGTTTTCACCTTTTGGCATTGTGAATAGTGTGGCTATGAACATGCATGTACATACAAGTAGTTGTTTGAATACCTGCTTTCAATTCTCTGAGATTTATTTTTAGGAGTGGAATAACTGAATCATATGGCAATTCTATGTTTAGTTTTTTTGAGGAGCCACCAAACTGTTTCCCAAAGCAGCTGCATTATTCTACAGTCCCACAGCAAAGTACAAGGGTTCCAGTTACTCTACATCTTGGTCCACACTTGTTTTCCTGGTGTTTTTTTTTTTTTCTCTTTTTTTTTGTTACAGACATCTAAGTGGATGTGAAGTTGTATTACCTTGTAGTCCTAATTTGTATTTCCCTAATGGCTAATGATATTGAGTATCTTTTCATGTGTTTAGTGACTATTTCTAAATCTTCTTTGGAGAAATGTCTATTCAAGGCCTTTGCCCATTTTTAAACTGATTCCTTTGTCTTTTGGTTGTTGAGTTGTAAGAGTTCTTTATATATTCTAGGTACTAGAATACCTTTACAGATGTTTTCTCATTCTATAGGTTGACTTTTCATTTTCTCAATAATGTCTTTGGACTCTCAAAAGTCTTTAATGTTGATGAAGTCTAATTTTTTTGTGTGTTTCCTATGCTTTTAGTGTCTAAGAATCCATTACCAAATACAAGTTTATGAAAATTTATGTTTTCTTCCAAGTTTTAGCCTTCTGTTTAGTCCTTTGATCCATTTTGAGTTAACTTTGTAGTGATAGGAATCCTATTTTACTTTTGAAATGTGTTGACTTATTTCATTTGCAAGTGCTTTTTTTAAAAAAAATCAAAATTTAGTTGTTTTTAAGCCTAGAATCAAATGCCTTCTGCTTTTAGCCATATTCCATGTGTTAAAGTCAGTTCAAACTGCCAGTTCATTTACAAATGGGCGTTTTGTCATATAACGATTTTGAGGGCAGTGCCCATAGCTCAGTGGGCAGGGCACCACCCATGTACACTGAGGCTGACAGGTTCAAACCTGGCCCAGGCCAGCTAAAACTATGATGACAGCTGCAACAAAAAAAATAGCTGGACGTTGCTACAGACACCTGTAGTCCCAGCTACTTGGGAGGTTGAGGCAAGAAAATTGCTTAAGACCAGGAGTTTGAGGTTGCTGTTAGCTGTAACACCACGGCACCCTACCCAGGGCAACAGCTTGAGACTCTGTCTCAAAAAAAAAAAAAAAAAAAGCAACAATTTTGACATATCACAGGTATATGTACAAAGGCAGTGTGTGTTTATATATACACATGAACATATTTTGCATACACTGAAGCTTTGCTTTGCTTCTTAGCCAACAGCTGCTGGGCTGCTGAAATTAATAAATCCTGACAAGGCAGCCTGATAACCAAGGTTGGCTGAAAGCCAGGCCATCTCCTAAGACAATCACTGTCACCTTTCACTAAAGAGAAAGGGAGTAAAGCAAAGCCAGAGTTGTTTCAGTGAAGGCTGGCAAGAGCAGGAAGGGAGGAAAACTGCAACACAGTAATGTGTACCTAACAGATGCCTTTTTTTATGATTTAGAAAACAAAATGGAGCTGATTGCCAGTGAACAAGGTTTATCAGCCTGTTGCTCCTCGTGGCCTATTGTGTGGTAAGTGGTTGATCTGCACAGTCATTTCAAGTGCTTGCTGTGGTTAGCCACTACAGTTCAAGGAGGCTGTATGAGAGTTAGTCTTGACCAAACATACACAGACAGGGCAAGCACCTCTTCAAATCGCCTGTACCAACCTATGACAAAGGAGACAAAGCAGCTGTGGTGGAAAATTCCCTGATCCATTGGTACATCTTCAACCACTCAGTTGCCTAAGCAAGACACTTAATGATTGTTGTCCTTGACAGCTGCCTCTCAACCCAACATTCATCACTCAATCCTATAGTTCCTACTTTCCAGATATGTCCACTTCTCATCACCCTCATCCCCCCCCCACACTAGTGTGAGCCATTATCACCTCTTACCTTGATTATTGCAATACATGCCTAACTGATTACCTAGCTTCATCTGTGGGTCCAGGCTTTCTACATGGGTAAAACTTAAGGATAGTAAGCAGGCTATTGAACCTGTCTTAAAATTAAACTTGTACAGCAAACGCACTATTTCTATATTGAGTGTAAGTCTGGGGTATAGGGAGGAGGCTTCAGAGTAGGCTGGTGGAAAGTGTCCTACAGGTGTTTTCACGTGTGTGATGAGATGAATGGCTGTATCTTAACCTTCATTTGAAGTTATTTCTGACATTAGCAGCTATAGTATAAATAAGTTCTGTGAGAGTTTGTAAGGCTATTTTTTCCTTAGATTGTGCATTTGGTCAGCAGGACTGGCTACATAATTTGTGGAGCCAAGTGCAAAATGAAAATGTAGGACCTCTTGTTCAAAAATTATTAAGAATTGGCCAAGTGCAGTGGCTCATACCTGTAATACCAGCACTCTAGGAGGCCAAGACATGTGGATCGCCTGAGCTCGGGAGATCGCCTGAGCTCAGGAGTTGAAGACCAGGCTGAGGAAAAGTGAGACCCCCATCTCTATTAAAAATAGAAAAACTCACCAGGCATTGTGCTAGGTGCCTGTAATTCCAGCTACTTGGGAGGCTGGCAAAGGATTGCTCAAGAGTTTGAGAATGCTCTTGAGTTATGACACCACAGCACTCTACCCAGGGTGATAGAGAGAGAGACTGTCTCAAAAACAAAAAAAAATTATTAAGAATTTCAAGACAGAGTATCAAACTCTTCTGAGTGCAGGCCCTTCACAACTGAATAGGGTGCATATCCACAAACCTGGTTCTGTTAGTGCAATTTAGGGTAAAGTGATTGTATGTAGAAGGAGAGAGTTTTAGAGGGACTAGACTAGACTGGACTAGACTCTCCAGACTCTAGGTTTCCACCACTAGGCTGCTTCCCTTCTTGCTCCTTTGTAATCCATCCACCACATTTATTTATTTATTTATTTATTTATTTATTTATTTATTTTTGTTGCCCTGTATAGAGTGCTTTAGCATCACAGCTCACAGCAACCTAAAACTTTTGGGCTCAAGTGATTCTCTTGCCTCAGCCTCCCACAGGTGCCCGCCACAACACCCAGCTAGTTTTGTTTTGTTTTAGAGATCACATCTCACTCTTGCTCAGATAGGTCTTGAACTCCTGAGCTCTAGTGATCCACTCACCTCAGCCCCCAGAGTGTTAGGATTCCAGGCATGAGCCACCACACCCCGCCATCTACCACATTTAATAGCCAAAATGATCCTCTAAATAAATGTATGTCAGATAATGTCTTTATTGTCTTTAAACCAATAGCTTCCCATGTTACTATGAATGAAAAGCAGAATCTTCAACATGTTTCAAAGTGTCCTTTTCCCTCTGACCTTGATGACCTCTTTAATCTCATTTCATGCCACTCTTCTTCACTCAATACATTCCAACCAAATGGGTCTCTTTTTGTTTTCTATAACATACAAAATTCTTTCCCATCTCTAAGGCTTTGTACATTTTGTTTCCTCCATTTGGAACATTAAATCCCCCTAGTCTTTCATTTCCTTCAGAACATTTACCATGACCTATAATCATGTATTTATTCCCAGCAGGATTTGTTTACATCCAGTTACCCCACTAGGTTGTAAGCTTTTTGAGGGCAAGAGTGATGATTGCATTGATGATTACTGTATGTTTAGAACTTAGTGGTGGAAACATAATACATGATCAGTAAATATTTGTTGAAGGAATGGATAAACTTTCAAATCATTCAAAGCCAATATATGTAGTATAATAATTGTTTTATTTTGGTGGTTTTTCTAATTTAATAGAGAATAGGAGAGAACTGGAGATAGGAAGGATGATGGTTGCTCCCATTAACACCCTTCTCTTTGGCTAAGGAGGACCCCAAAAGACCTAATCATCTCTTTTATCACCCATTTATTAATACCATTGATTGCACCATCAGTAGTAAATTTCTCTTGAAGTCATTTCATCTTGTTCCACGATAGCTGTTAATATAACAAGCTTCTTTTATGTTACCGTCTACTCTGTCTCCTCTTTCATTTGTCCTGCAGCAATTCACCTTCTTTAAGCTTCAGGAAGGTTTGCCTTCTGGCTGTGTCTAACTGTTTCTGTTCTGTGTAGGAGAGCAAAAAAGAAAGCAGCAAAGATTATTTGTCTTTATGCAGACAGTCTGGAAGATGTTTTACCCCTAAATAGAGAGGTTTAACTAACCTCCCTGCATCCACTACTCCAAATTAGACAGAAATTAAAAATACAGAAACAAGGGTGCCACCTGTGGCTCAAAGGAGTAGGCCCCATATGCCGGAGGTGGGGGGGTTCAAACCCAGCCCCGGCCAAAAATTGCCAAAAAAAAAAAAAGGGTTTCTTTGGGGTGGCACCTGTGGCTCAGTGGGTAGGGTGCTGGCCCCATATTCTGAGAGTGGCGGGTTCAAACCTGGCCCCAGCCAAACTGCAACAACAAAAAAATAATGGGGCGTTATGGCAGGCACCTGTAGTCCCAACTACTCGGGAGGCTGAGGCAAGAGAATCGCTTAAGCCCAAGAGTTGGAGGTTGCTGTGAGCAGTGTGATGCCACGGCACTCTACCGAGTGTCATAAAGTGAGACTCTGTCTTTACAAAAAAAAAAATAATAACTTAAAAAAAATAAACATATAGAAACAGGACTTTTTATTTTGTGTCAGGGTTTTTAACTTGGTGAATGTCCTCTGTGCCTATTTAATGCTTTAACTGGCTTATGTAAATCTTCATTTTTCTGGAAAGTATCTATATTTTTATTAGTTCCTTAGAGAAGCTAGAGATCCCACAAAAGTACTTTGAGCTTTGTATCCTGTTTTACTTCTCCCAGTGAGTGACCAAATCCATAAGGCTGATTGTGGCCCTTCTCTAAATGACTTTGTGTTATGACTTCAGGATATATCTTAAACTGTGTTTTCAAATGAACTTTGTAAACAAGCCCTTAGGTTAACAGGCCTTTTGAACTATATAAATAATAAATACATCTTAAAATTTCCTGTTTGAAAAAAGAGGCATCTGAGATAATTATGCAATGCACTTACTATTCACATTTTAGTTATTGTTATATCCCTAATACCATTAATATTTATTACTTCTCATTGCTTTTCGTAAAGACCTGAATGTGATCACCTTGGCTTTGGTTTAGGAACTGTGTCCACATCATTAGCTGAGAAACCACTACTGCACGTATTTTTTTAAAATATTACTAAGAGTAAGTCTTGGTAAGCCCTAAGAATCATTCAACTGGAATGTGAAGGAGTTGAAATACTGTTATGCAACAAGCCTTTAGTATATGTGTACTTATGTCTGTATATAGGCTATCAGGATATACACATTTATTACAATGGAGGTTTGTTTATAGTCTGACATCTTAAATTCCTAAGTACAAAAAAAGTGGATCTTTATTAACCAGGATTGCTTTTCTTGCCAATGAGATTTTAAAGATGTTTCTTCCTTCCCTTCCTTCCTTCCTTCCTTCCTTCCTTCCTTCCTTGTACTGTCTAAGTTCAACTTTAATCCACAATCACTGCAACTTGAATAGATGAAACGCATGTTAACAAATTACCAGGATCAGAACTCCTGCTGTGGTGTTTCCTTCTAGATAGGAACATTGGACCAAAAATGCATTCTAGTGATTTTTTTTTTTTTTTTTGTCTTTAACCATGATTAAGTAAGCAAACTTGAGATTTCATGAGAAAAAAATAGATGCAATTTGTTTTGTGGTAAATTTTTTTCAGCTTTAATTTAACCCTACAAAGGGTTGGTGAGCGCTCTGCCCCCTCGCTGCTGCTCACCCACTAATGCACACACACACACACACACACACACACACTTGCCAAGATATGAGTTTTCTAGCAAAATCCTCTGAACTGCCAATCTAGGCAAGACTTCACTTTAAGAAAGAATTGGCTTTGTTCTCAAGCGACAGAGGTGTAAGTGCCAGAGAGACAAAGTGCACCCAGGCTGATAAGGCGCGTGCCAAGGCTCTCAGGTGGGAAATCCTGGCACAACCGAGATGCAGCTGGCGTAGGCAGTCGAGGTTGGCAGAGGCGAGCCACTGAGACTTCCTCCACTCCTGGGTTTGCCTTCCTTCTGGAGCCACCTGCAGCTCGAAAAGAAGTTTAAGCCAAGAGCACACCTCGAGATCCTGTACCCAAAGCGAGAGCTGTTTCCCTAAGGAATCCCAGACTTGCCTGGAAGATACAGCGAGGAAGTAAGGAGGTACAGCCGAGGAGTTCCCTGTACACTGAACCCCTCAACTCCGGTGGAGACTGGAAAGAACGAGTCCAGACCACGGGACCTTCCCTGGCCCACTGCCAGCACCCAGCTGTCCTTGACCTCCCCCGCATTCGGAGACTCGCGCGGGGGAAATGAAAGTAAAACCTGTCCTGGTGCGGACCCAGCTGGAAGCAGGCGACAAGTAGGTCGCATCCTCTGAGAGACTTACAGACAAGCTGTCCTGTACTAGGTCGGTTCAAGCAGCTCGACCTGCAGGGGCTGACGTGAAAGAAAACCGGAGCACGGAGACGAGAAAAAAGAAAAAACAATAGTTAGATTGGGGAGGCTCCTGGAAACAGCAGGCACACAGCAAACCTGCTGTCTGCAGTGCGTACAGACGAGCCACCTGACGCAGTCTACTGCGGTGACTGTCCTGCGGCCAGTCAGGCGGGCTAGCCAGGCCAGTTCGCTATGCTGTAACCCTTCTGACCCTCAGCGTCTGAAATTTACCAGAGCCAGGACCAGGAATCTGTCCCCAGCCCTCAGCTGAAACTCAGGTCCGCTCAGGTGACTCCCTCCAGGAAGAGCTGACAGAATAAATAACCTCTGCGCGGCCATTTCTTCCCCCAGGTGCAATGTCCACTGTTCAGTCCTGAGAGCTAAAAGGCGGCTGAGCCAGCAGTGTGGGGCCCAGACCACTCTGTGGGCAAGGTCCGCGCGACTTGCTCCCAGCGGTCTTTACACTGGATCTCAGAATCAGTACGGCACAGCAGGTAGGAGGAAGCTTAGAGGTCTGCTGAGGGCAGGTTCTAGATGGCAACATTAGAAAAGAAACGTGACTTTGTCCACCTTCACAAAGCGAATTGTAGTAGCTAAGCTTCAGGGCAGTCGTGTGAGGTCGTAGGGGACAGGACACCGGAAACTCACTTGTAAAAAGTAGCCATCCCGGCGGTGCTGAGCGTCGCCTCCCCAGTTTGGCCCCCAGAAGAGAAGTAAGAAAGTGTAGTCAAGAAGAGGTGATGGAAGAGCACAAGTAGGTGACAAACGCATTTGGAGTGATTCATCATGAACAGGCACAAATCCTTGGGCGGGGGATGGGACTCTCCTCTACCCCCTCGGGAGACGGTGACCCCAGTTTAGAAGAATCCGGGGCGCGCTCCGGTCGGCCTTGCCTGCTTGTCTGGCCGAGTCAGAACTCTACTGCTCCCTACCTGCAGTGTGACTTTGGGCAAGAAACTTCCCCTCTCTGGACTTCAATTTTCTACTTGGTGCAGTGAGCAAATTTGTGTTACCTTCCTCATCTAACTCGAGGGTTTGAGCTAAGATCAAAGGAGAGGAGGACGTGGCTGTGCTTTGTACACTGTGAAGTGATTAACATACGTGAAGCATTAGTGTATTCTTTGACAGTCAATCCTCACGTTTACAATGAATGAATGAAGGCAACCAAGCAAACTCTCAGGTTATAACCTTATATGGCATAATTGGATTGCAAGGGGGGCAAAATGAAAAAAAGAAGTCTTTCTAATTTTGGTTATTCCTGTATTTCCAAATAGGCATGTAAATTCTGGCACTTCTGATACTTCCCCCACCAAATCCCAATTCTCAATTCAGCCTTTCTGAGCCTTGCCCCTATTGTGAAATCTTACTAGTCCATCCCGAAACCCAGGGTTTCGGCTGCTCTCAGGGGGCTAGCGAGTCCTGCTCCCGGGTTCTGCTCTATGCACTGTCCCTGCAGCTCGGCGGGAGTCTGGGGTCGCGGCCAGGTCAGACGCCAAGCCGGCAGGGGGCGCGGTCCCCTTGAGGCCACAGCTCGCCAGGTCCCGGACTCGGACCATCTGCGCGGTACCCCCTGCGAGCTCTCGCTTTTCTTTGCCTGCAGGCGCTGCATTCTGCGCTGCATAAGTCCGGAGCAAAGACCCCAAGAAATTGTACTGGCCCTCCTTAGCCCTGGCTTACTGTCTGAACCCTGCGCCCAGAGAGTTAGGGCTCTGGCAGTTCCTGCATTAACCTCCTGGCGACCATCTCTGCGTCTTCTGGGCAGCAAAAACTTCCCCATGCCCCCCTCACTCCACTCTCACCCCACCTCTTACCCCCAGCCCTACCCCCACCCACAAGCAAGCAAAGCGCGCTCCCGACCGCAGAAGCGCGTGCGCCCAAGAAAGAAAGGGAGGGCGGCGGGACATCCCAGGCCCCGCCCCTGTCTCCCAGAGCTCTTATAAAGTGCAGGAACCGGCACTAGCCCCTCAGTGGTTTCTTGGTGACACTAGACAGAACAACTCTACCCTTGGCACTTCTGGCTTCTCACCGCGGCAGGGTTTGGACTTTGGGGTTTTACCACTGCCAGACGGACGTCTTGGACTTTCTCCTTCAAGTACTTGACCGAACACTTTCTTCGCAGGTAGGTGTCCCGGCAAGATGAAGGGGTCGGGGATGAGTTGCCAAGGCCGGAAACTGGGAGAGCTGGGTGAGGGGAACAACCCACTTTGGGGGATCCTCTGAGGGGTACATTTCACATCCCAGGCCCAGCTCATATACAGCTGGAGCTTCAGAGACACAATCCCCTTTGCTCTGCTAGTCAAGTTCCAAGTAGTTATGCGGGGATCCTCTGGGAGCCTGGCGCGGTGCAGCTGCCTCCCCTCGGGGCCTGTCACCCGCCTGGAGGGTGCAAACTTCTCTGGCGCCTCGCTGCGTCCCGGGGAGATAAGCGTCTGAGACAGAGAGCGGGCTCAGACCGCCAGCACCGAGGCCCCCACCCGAGCTGTGCAGCTGGCCCGGATGCTCACGCTCGGCTTCTGTCTCTACTTTTCCAGGACCTGCACATCGCCGCTGAGATGAAGCTGATTTCAGTCGCCCTGATGTACCTAGGCTCACTCGCCTTCCTAGGCGCGGACGCTGCGAGGCTAGATGTGGCGTCAGAGTTCCGAAAGAAGTGAGTCCGGTGCAGCAGCGCCTTCCCCAGTCTTGGTACCGGACAGACACCGGGAACTGACTGTCTGTCCCAAGGGTTCAGAGGTGAATGGGAGCAGGGACGGGCCAGCACGTCGCCTGGATGCACGCAAATCGGCTCTGCTTGTGTTTTCCAGGTGGAATAAATGGGCTCTAAGTCGAGGGAAGAGGGAACTGCGAGTGTCCAGCAGCTACCCCACCGGGCCCGCTGACTTGAAGGCTGAGCCTGCCCAGACTCTCTTTCGACCCCAGGACCTGAAGGGCGCCTCTCGAAGCTCCCAGGACAGGTAATTACGCTCGGTACAGCTCCGGGCGGGGCTCCAGGGGAAGTGCGCGGGCCGAACTCTCCTCCACTATACTGGCTCTGGTCATCGTCAGGGCTAGATGGCAGCTGGGATGCAGTTCCCAGCTCTCTCTGGTCCTAGAATGACTCTGATTCCTGGTGGCTGGGACCAAAGCCCTGCTTGATGGGGTCTCAAGTTGTCTTCCTTCCTCTCTCCAGCAGTCCTGACGCCGCCCGCATCCGAGTCAAGCGCTACCGCCAGAGCATGAACAACTTCCAGGGCCTCCGAAGCTTTGGCTGTCGCTTCGGGACGTGCACCGTGCAGAAGCTGGCACACCAGATCTACCAGTTCACAGACAAGGACAAGGACGGCGTCGCTCCCAGGAACAAGATCAGCCCTCAGGGCTACGGCCGTCGGCGCAGGCGCTCCCTGTCAGTGGCCGGCCGGGATCGGACTCTGTCTGCAGAGCCACAGGCACGCGGGTCTCCAGCCTTCGGGGTGCACCAAGGGCGTGCCACTCTCCTTAGGATATAGGCTCCTATGGCAGCAGCAAACGGTAGCGCAAGCCTCCCGCTGGTGCCTGCCAAGACGGAGTGCTCACCGAGCGGTGTAAGGACCCGTCTGTGACAGCCCTCCGGAGAACCCGAGTGTGGGAAGCACAGTCCAGCGGAGAGCTCTGGCTTTGCAGGGGCCCCTCCTCGGGACAGAGGTCCCTCCTGGGGGAGCGTTCTCTTTGCCCTGATCAGGCCCGGGTGCCCCAGGGGAGCAGAAGAATCCGAGGGAGTGTCCGCCAGGCTTACACATAGGAGAAACTGAGACTTAAATGCTGAGACCCCTGGGTTAGGGGGTCTGAGACACTGCCGTGCCCACCCACGAACTGATTTCTCATGGGGTGTCACCCACCAAGGCGTAAGCCTCACTATTACTTGAACTTTCCAAAACCTAGAGAGGAAAAGTGCAATGCGTGTTGTACATACAGAGGTAACTATCAATATTTAAGTTTGTTGCTGTCAAGATTTGTTTTTGTAACTTCAAATATAGAGATATTTTTGTACGTTATATATTGTATTAAGGGCATTTTAAAGCAATTATATTGTTCCCTCTTCCCTTATTTTAAGACCCGAATGTCTCAGCGAGGTGTAAAGTTGCTTGTGTTGCTAGATGTGTGGAGAATGTGTGTGTGTATGTGTGTGTGTATGCGCGCGATGGAGAGACTGATTACCTCTCGTGAAAGAAGGAAGCACCGTGTCTCTGTATAATCTATTTACGTAAAATGGGTGATGATATGTGAACAGCAAACCAATAAACTGTCTCAATGCTGATTCATTGTCGGCTCTGTCCGGGGAGGGAAGGTGCCCCTGGTCCTAGGCCACCCAGAGCCTTAGAGTCCCACCACCCAGCTTGGGAACGTGGGTCGGCGGCGCTCTTGCGTGCTGGCCCCACTTTGCACTTGCCGAGCTGTCACGAGCTCTGTCCTCTGTATGGTGCGCGAGAGCGCGTGTCCTGGGTGCGAATCAGGACTTCGCGAAGACGCCCGAGGTCACCGCCTCGCGTGGCAGCCAGGCGGGGCGGAGCAGGGTGAGCCCTAGAAGGGAAGCGAGCCTGGACTCTCTGGGTTGCGCAACCAAGTGTCAGATTTATAGAGTTCATCATGGAACTCGGCGCGAAATTGCGCCTCGGAGAGTTGGGGTGGTCTCCGAGGCCTTTTAAATGAGGAGTTTCCCCTGCCTACCGCGGGTGTTAAAAGTTAGAAGCTGCCCAAGGAAAATGTTCGAACTTCTACGGGAAACCGGCAGCCAGTTTACCCCGGTCCTCTCCCGGCCTGCGCGCCAGATAGCAGGGGGGCTCAGAAGCGAGGCTGCAGCGCCCCCTGCCGACCGGCGCAGATGGTCCCCAGCGCCTTCAGACAGTACGTGCGGTTTAATAAGTGCTCCTACGTGGGAGTCAGCACACAGCCTTAATGAAAGAGGAAAGAAAAAAAAAGAAAAAACAGTTTGCAGATGCCAACCGGGACTAGTCCCCTCCCCCCCCCAAGACCTGCATCGCAGCTCGCAGTTCTGGGACAGTGACTCAGCGCCCACACGCTGCGCAGCGTGCAGCTGCTGCCGGAGGCGGGCGGGAAGGACGTGCCGCCGGAACCGTGCGCCTCGGACGGCTTGAGACCTTCATTGTTCCGCCTCCCCTTGCCACTCACCTCTTCCTTCCTCATTCCCAAGCGTTTTCTTTTTCTTTTTTTTTTCCCACTTCTCTCCAGCCTTCGTTTCTCTACCTCCTTCCTTCCTCTTCCTTGCTTTCTTTGTATGCCTTACCATCATAGAAGGTTGACCCCAGCCCCGGGGATAGATGATGAACTCTAAGCTCCCGTCGACTGAGTGAAGGGAACCGGTCATGAAAATAGTTCCAGCAGAGGCGGAGGGGAACACAGACAGTGTGCTTATAACGGAGGCACCCCTGATTGTCGTTTCCCTGCCCCGTTTGTTTCAACCAAAATCCTAAAGACCCAAGATGGTGACCAACTGCTTGTCCTTTCCAGAAATTTTCCCCGCGCTTTACACTTCAAAGCATGGCTGAAATGACCGTGCTTTCTAGGCGATCTCAGAAATCGTCCCGGTGAAGAAACCCTGCAGGTGAGTTTGGAGAATAGAAATGTTCCTGGGGTGGCCTACCTCCTCCTGAGGCTTTTGCCTCAATTGCATATTACAGGGCCCCCTCTGAGAGAAGAAGCCTGGGTACACACATAGGTCCTGAGCTTGGGGCAGAGACACCCTAATTCCTAAGTAGTTTCCATTTGGGAGAAAGACCCTGGCACACGGAATTTCCTTTAAATCATACAAAACTTCAGTTGGGGCACCTGGCTGTCAACTGTGTCAGTCTTAACACAGTTCGTTGTTCTGTTTGATCTTAACAATTTTGTGAGGTTCACTGAAATTGAGGAGGTTATAAATGCAACAACAGACCATCCTCAAGGATCTTTTAATAAATACTCGCTTATAGGGCACTCTGTGCCAGACACTGACAAGGTACAGGGCATATATGAATGTAGAGAGTAGCTAAAAATTCTAGTCATGGAATTTCTGTGCCCGTGAGTGGATTCTGGGTGGTCTGAAAGGGCTACAGAAACTGGAAAAGTAGCAAGCACTGCAGCCTTGCAGACAGTGGCTCAAGATTAAACATTCACCCTATTCCTTGAACCAAGGTTTGTCCCATAGCCGCAAAGCCCTCTAGCCAAACCTCACCCTGGCAGAACTTCAGCCAGCAAGCAAAGCTGCCAAAGGCAGGTTGGGCAGTAGCTTACGGCTGTTGTGAGCAGGGAGCCGGCATCTAGCCTTGTGCAGAGGGAGTCTTATGACTTCAGGGAATCCAAGGCAAGAGAAGGAGATGGTTCAGCTCTGAGAGGAAAGAGGCAGCTGCTCAGCTTCTTGCTGAACGTCCTGTGACTGGAGATGTGTGTGAGGAGACGGAGACCCTCCTAAGACCAGAGTGATTACAAGTTCAGGATAACTGAAGGTCACCATCAACCTTGAACACTTCTCCGTAAGGTGCTGAAGGGTATCAAGATAGGGTCTCTTGATGCCAAGAACACATCATTTATCACAGTGATGAGTCATTTGTGAGCTGATTCGACCTGTCTGCAGCTGAGAAGTACTCACAGCTTTTATCTTTAGCTACTGTTGCTGGCTGTGGGAATGGTACCATCCATTTGTAATCAAATACAGGGTATCAGGCAATTTCTTGAAAAGCCAACACCTTGGCTGAACAGCTAAAGGTGAAGGGTAGTAATGGGGAGAAATGGAAACAGATTCTTTTTTTAGCACTTGCTTGGTGTCAGATATTCTCCTAGCCACTTTATATACCTTATCTCATTTAATTCTTACAACAGCCTTGTGAAGTAGGTGTTTTGTCTCTGTTTATAGATAAGGAAACTGAACCCCTCCGAGACATAAAATAATGTAACCAAGGTCACACAGTGAGTAATAAGTGATGGAGCCTGGATTTGCACCCAAGTGCTACTGGCTATTTTGGTGCTACAAAGACACGAGAAGTAAAGTGGCATAATTTTAACATTTAGGTTCTCAAGCCAGATGTCCCCAAATGTCCTCTAAAACAAGGATGGTTTGTGTAGGTGATTTACACCTGTGGTTCTAAAAGATTTACATGAGGGCTGGTAGGACTGGGAAGGAGAGCTGCTTCAGCAGTAAGCTCAACAAGTGAAAAATAAACAAATGAAGTGAGTTTTAAATTCTTGGTCTTGGTTTAAAGCAGAGATTATAAATCAGCCTCTCTCCCCCACCCCTCACCCCAGAGCTAAGCCACTGACCTCTTTGGTTTGAATTGCCAAATATAGTTAGAACATAAACTGATGGCCTCAAGAGCTGGTTTCTGAGGGAAAGGCCTTCTGAGCTATTCCTGGCCAACAGTCCCACACTGTAGGTCTTAAGTCGCCTCGAAGAACACCTGTGTCTACAAAACTGCAAATAGAGTTTCCACCCTTGAGGTGGGACCTTTTGTCTTGGCAACTGCTTGTTCAAGGCAGCTTTTCAGAGGATGTTCTGAGCTGGCTCTGAGACAGAACGTTATAAATGCTGCCCCCCCCTCCCCCTTCCCTAGCCCAGAAGGAGAGGGCCTTGTTATCCCGTGTCTCACAGAGGTTTCTGCCAAAGCCGGTGGGAGGCTTGCTCTTCATTTGCATGAGAAGAAGGGTGAGGCTAGATAGCTATCTGGTGGTCCCACAGGTCTTGTTCCAGAGCTATTTTGGAACATTGTGGAAAAACAATAAAATAACTGTGGCCACACAGGCAGCTGAATGTAGTAGGTTATTATACATTTATCCAACATTAGGAAAGCAGTTCTGAGTATTCAGATACATTTTAAAACATAAAGAAATGCATTTTACTTATTACACAATATTTATTCAAGCTAGAAAAAAGATTCACCAAAAATAACTTCCAGAGATAACCACTGGTAATATTTTAGTATATACACATAACACACAATTTTAAAAATTGAACTCATACACTCCTACAAATTGTCATTACTATTCTGTGCAAGAGTTCTCTCACTGAAACCATTTTCTTTTTTCTTATTCTTTCTATCCCTTCATGCTTCCTTTATAGGAATCTTCTTTAATATGTTTGATATTTTGACTTATTATATATATAAAATTTTATAAAATTTGTTATATTGTTTCACAACTACATATTTTTAACATACATATGTTGTGTTAATATTTTTGTTATTTCCTCATTTTCTTGTGCAGTATGTTGAGAAATTGTTTCTTCTATTTATTTATTTATTTAGTAGAGGTAAGGGCCTGAACCTGATACCCAGGTTGGTCTCCAACACCTGGCCTCAAGTGATCCTCCTGTCTCATCCTCCCAAGATGCTAGGATTACCAGGGAGAGCCACTGTACCCAGCCAGATTGTTTCTTTTTACTATTGCATATTACTTCATATTATGCATCTTCCATATTTTACTTTTCTTGTCTTCTTTTTTTTTTTTTCTCTTGTCTTCTAATGAGGGATACTTGAGTTGCTTCCAGTACCTCTCTGCCACAAATAATATGTAGATGAACATTATATTTCATGTCCGTTCACTTCTATGGATCTATATGAAAATTTCTTCTATGTTAACCAGTGTGATGAAAATATGTCAAATGGTATATAAAACCAGTGTATGGTGCCCCATGATCACATTATTTTACACAGCTATGATTTAATAAAAAAAAAAAAAAAAAGAAAATTTCTTGGGGATTTAGATCCAGAAATGGCACCATTTAATCAAAAGGTTTCTATATACAGATTATGCTTAATTGTGTGAGACTAATTTCCAGAATGCCTGTGCCAGTGTTTATTTCTACCAGCAGTGAATGAGTGTCCTCCCCTCCTCATGTGTTTGTCAATATTGGCATGTGTTTATGGTTAAATTTTAAGTGTCAGCTTGACTGGACTAACAAATGCCCAGATAGCTGGTAGAACATTATTTCTGGGCATGTCTGTGAAAAGTTTCCAGAAGTGATTATTAGCATTTGAATCACTAGATGGAGTAAAAAAGATCTATGCTTACCAATATTGGCCAACTTCATCCAGTCTGTTGAGAGCAGAACAAAAAGGCAGAGGAAGGGTGAATACTTTCTCTCTTCTAAATTTTTTTTTTTTTTGTAGAGACGGAGTCTCACTTTACTGCCCTCGCCCTCGGTAGAGTGCCATGACATCACAGGATTCACAGCAACCTCCAGCTCTTGGGCTTCCAAGGGTTTTTTTTGCTTTTTTTTTTTTTTCAGCCGGGCCTGGGTTTGAACCAGCCACTTCCAGAATATGGGGTCAGAACTCTACTCCTTCGAACTACAGGCACTGCCCTATTTCTCTCTCTTCTAGACCTGGGACATTCATCTTCTGTCCTTGGACATCAGACATTCTAAACGGTAGAGTGCTATGGCATCACAGCTCATAGCAACTTCAAACTCCTGGGTTTAAGCGATTCTATTACCCCAGCCTCCCAAGTAGCTGGGACTATAGGCACCTGGCACAATGCCCAGCTATTTTTTGGTTGTAGTTGTTATTGTTGGTTGGCAGCCCTGGGTTGAGTTCAAACCCTCCAACTCCCTGAGCCGCTGAACTACCTAGAGGCACTGAGTCAGACCTTCGAATTCTTGAGCCTTCAGACTTATACAGCACCCTCAGCCCCAAGCCTTGGAGTTACACCATCACTTCCTGGTTCATCAGCTTCCAGACAGTGTATCTTGGGACTTCTCAGCATCCATAATTGTGTGAGCCAATTCTTATAATAAATGAACCCATACATGTCCTATTCATTCTGTTTTTCTGTAGAATTCTAATAAATATGGCAAGAATTCTGTTTCTGATGGTTGCTGTCTTGATGGGTAGAAAAATAATACTGTTTTAATTTCCATTACTAATTACTTTTGAATTTTGGCAAATCATTATTTATTGGTCATTTGTCCTTTCCCTAATATGCTGTACAATTAAAAAGAAGTGAGATCATGTTTGTCTATGACTCACTTTTTTATTCTTTTTTATTCTGATTTCTTATTAAATCATAACTTTGTACATTGATGCATTGATGGCGTTCAGGGTACTGCTTCAATAAAAAATGTGAAATGCTTACATTGAACTAAGTGACACATCCATCACAATTATATTCATTTCTTTTTCTTTCTTTTTTTTTTTTTGATACAAATCTTTTTTTCTTTTATTGTTAAATCATAGCTGTGTACATTAGTGCAATCAAGGGGTACAATGTGCTGGTTTCATATACAATCTGAAATATTCTCATCAAACTGTTCAACGTAGCCTTCGTGGCATTTTCTTAGTTATTATATGTAGACATTTGTATTCGGACATTAGTAAGTTTTGCCTGTACCCATTCTAAGATGCACAGTAGGTGTGGCTCCACCCATTACCTTCCCTCCACCATAACCTCCCCCCTCCCTGCTCCTTCCTTGGTCCTGTCCTCATAGTCTTGTGCTATAGTTGGGTTATAACCTTCATGTGAAAGCTATAATTTAGCTTCACAGTAGGACTGAGTACATTGGATACTTTTTCTTCCATTCCTGAGATACTTTGCTAAGAAGAGTATGTTTTAGCTCAATCCAT
>CAUYPK010063002.1:0-10442 GCA_963574355.1 Loris lydekkerianus
AGGAATGGAAGAAAAAGTATCCAATGTACTCAGCCCTACTATGAAGCTAAATTATAGCTTTCACATGAAGACTATAACCCAACTATAGCACAAGACTATGGGGAAAGGGCCAAGGAAGGGGAAGGGAGGGGGGAGGTTTTAGTGGAGGGAGGGCAATGTGTGGGGCCACATCTATGGTGCATCTTAGAATGGGTACAGGTGATTGCACTAATGTACATAGCTGTGATTTAACGATAAAAAAAGAAAAAAAAAAACAAGGAAATTACCAAATTTTTGGAACAAAATGATAATGAAGACATGAATTATCAGAACATCTGGGATACTGCAAAGGCAGTCCTAAGAGAAAAATTTATAGCACTGCAAGCCTTCCCCAAGAGAACGAAAAAGAGGAAGTTAACAACTTAATGGGACATCTCAAGCAACTGGAAAAGGAAGAACATTCTGATCCCAAACCTAGCAGAAGAAAAGAAATAACCAAAACTAGAGCAGAATTAAATGAAATTGGAAATAAAAGAATTATAGAACAGGTCAAT
This sequence comes from Loris lydekkerianus, assembly GCA_963574355.1. Classification (NCBI taxonomy): domain Eukaryota; kingdom Metazoa; phylum Chordata; class Mammalia; order Primates; family Lorisidae; genus Loris; species Loris lydekkerianus. Next base: position 534 of record CAUYPK010063002.1, read on the forward strand.
AAATCAAAAAGTTGGTTTTTTGAAAAGGTCAATAAAATAGATAAGCCTTTGGCTAACCTAACCAGGAAAAAGTAAAATGTCTAATTTCATCAATCATAAATGACAAAGACTAAATAACAACAGACTCCTCAGAAATTCAAAAAATTTTTAATGAATATTACAAAAAACTCTATTCTCAGAAATGTGAAAATTTGAAGGAATTGACCAATACTTGGAAGCACGTCACCTTCCAAGACTTAGCCGGAATGAAGTGAAAATGTTGAACAGCCATATATCAAGTTTTGAAATAGCATGAAGCATACAAAATCTCCCTAAAAAGAAAAGCCCAGGACAAGATGGCTTCAAATCAGAATTCTACCAAATCTTTAAAGAGGAACTGGTACCTATATTGCTTAACCTTTTCCAAAATATAGAACAAGAAGGAATACTACCCAGCACATTCTATGAAACAAATATCACCTTGATCCCCAAACCAGGAAAAGACCCAACAAGAAAAGAAAATTAGGGTGGTGCCTGTAGCTCAAGGAGTAGGGCACTGACCCCATATACCAGGGGTGGCAGGTTCATACCCGGCCCCTAACAAAAACTGCAAAAAAAAAAAGAAAGAAAGAAAGAAAGAAAGAAAGAAAGAAAGAAAGAAAGAAAGAAAATTATAGACCAATATCACTAATGAATATTGATGCAAAAATATTCAAAAGATCCTAGCACAAAGAATCCAGCAACACATCAAACAAATTACACACCATGACCAAGTGGGTTTATCCCAGGGTCTAAAGGATGGTTCAATATATGTAAATCTATAAGTATAATTCATCATGTAAACAAAATAAAAAACAAAGACCATATGATTCTCTCAATTGATATAGAAAAAGCTTTATATAATATCCAGCATCCTTTCATGATCAGAACACTTAACAAAATAAGTATAGAAGAGTACATAAGGGACATTTCTTAAACTGATAGAGGCCATCTACAGCAAACCCATAGCCAATATCATCTTGAATGGAGTTAAATTGAAATCATTTCCACTCAGATCAGGAGCCAGGCATGTTTATCCATTGTCTCCACTGCTTTTTAACATTGTAATGGAAGTCTTAGCCATCACAATTAGGCAAGAAAAGGCAATCAAGTGTATCCATAGAGGGTCAGAAGAGATCAAACTTTCACTCTTTGCAGATAATATGACTGTATATCTGGAAAACACCGGAGATTCTACTGTAAAATTCTTAGAAGTGATCAAGGAATACAGCAGCGGGTCAGGTTACAAAATCAACACTCATAAATCTGTAGCCTTTATATATGCCAACAATAGTCAAGCTGAAAAAATAGTCAAGGACTCTATTCCGTTCACAGTAGTACCAGAGAAGATGAAATATTTGGGAGTTTACCTAACAAAGGATGTGAAAGATCTCTAGGAAAAGAACAGTGAAACTCTAAGAAAAGAAATAGCTGAAGATGTTAATAAATGGAAAAACATGCCATGCTCATGGCTGGGAAGAATCAAATTGTTAAAATGTCCATATTACCCAAAACAATATACAATTTTAATGCAATCCCTATTAAAGTTCCACCATCATATACTTTAAAGATCTCAAAAAAAAATACTACTTAATTTTATATGAAATCAGAAAAAATCTCAAATAGCCAAGACATTACTCAGAAATAAAAACAAAGCAGGAGGAATCATACTACCAGACCTCAGACAATACTGTAAATCAATAGTGATGAAAACAGCATGGTACTGGCACAAAAACAGAGTTAGATGTACGGAACAGAATAGAGAACCAAGAGATGAACCCAGCTACTTACCATTATTTGATCTTTGATAAGCCAATTAAAAACATTCAGTGGGGGAAAGATTCCCTATTTAACAAATGGTGCTGGGTGAACTGGCTGGCAAGTTGTAGAAGACTGAAACTGGACCCACACCTTTCACCATTAACAAAGACAGAAGCTCACTGGATTGAAGAGCTAAACTTAAGACATGAAACTATAAAAATACTAGAAGAAAGTGCAGAAAAAACACTTGAAGAAATCGGCCGGGGCAAATATTTTATAAGGAGGACCCTCTGGGCAATTGAAGAAACACCAAAAATACACTACTGGGATCTGATCAAGCTAAAAAGCTTCTGTACAGTCAAGAACACAGTGAGTAAAGCAAGCAGACAGCCCTTGCTGAATGGGAGAAGATATGTGCAGGTTATGCCTCCAACAAAGGTTTAATAACCAGAATCCACAGAGAACTCAAACATATTAGCAAGAAAAAAACAAGTGATTACATCTCAGGGTGGGCAAGGGACTTGAAGAGAAGCTTCTCTGAAGAAGACAGGCGCATGGCCTACAAACACATGAAAAAATGCTCATCATCCTTAATCATCAGAGAAATGCAAATCAAAACCACTTTGAGACATCATCTAACTCTAGTAAGATTAGCCCACATCACAAAATTCCAAAACCAGAGATGTTGGTGTGGATGTGGAGAAAAGGGAACACTTCCACTCTGCTGGTGGGAGTGCAAACTAATACATTCCTTTTGGAAAGAAGTTTGGAGATCACTTAGGGTACTAAAAATATACCTGTCATTCGATCCTACAATTCCTCTAGTAGGTATATATTCAGAAGACCAAAAATCACTTTATAACAAGGATATTTGCACCAGAATGTTTATTGTAGCCCAATTCATAATTGCTGTCATGGAAGAAGCCCAAGTGCCCATCGACCCATGAATGGATTAATAAATTGTGGTATATGTACACCATGGAATATTATGCAGCTTTAAAAAAAGATGGAGCCTTTAACTCTTTCATGTTTACATGGATGAAGCCAGAACATATTCTTCTTAGCAAAGTATCTCAAGAATGGAAGAAAACATATCCGATGTACTCAGCCCTATTATGAAACCAATATATAGCTTTCATATGAAAGCTGTAACCCAATTATCGGAGAAGAACCCAAGAAGAAGGAAAAAGGAGAGATGGAGGGGAGGGTAGGGGACGGGGGACAAGGGGTGGAGGAAGCATAATTGGTGGAACCACACCTACAGTGCATTTTACAAGGGTACGTGTTAAATTTACTAAGTGCAGAATATAAATGTCTTAACACAATAACTAAGAAAATTCAGTGAAGGCTATGTTGCCCAGTTTGATGAAAAATTTCAAATTGTATATAAAACCAGCACATTGTACCCCATGATCGCATTAATGTGCACAGCTATGATTTAATAAAAAAAAAAAATCTGGAAAAGACCTGCATCAATCACAGATATAGCATCAACATTATGAAATCTCTCAAAAAAGAAAAGTCCAGGACCAGATGGCTTCACATCCAAATTCTATCAAACCTTTCAAGAGGAACTAGTACCTATATTATACAACCTTTTCCAAAACATAGAAAAAGAAGGAATACTTCCCAACACATTCTATGAAGCGAATATCACCCTGATCCCTAAACCAGGAAAAGATCCAACAAAGAAACAAAATTATAGAACAATATCATTAATAAATATCAATGCATAAATATTCAATAAGATCTTAGCAAACAGAATTCAAGAATACATCATAAAAATTATACACCATGATCAAGTTCACTTTATTCCAGGGTTACAGGGTTGGTTCAACATACTCAAATCTATAAATATAATACATCACATCAATAAAATAAAAAACAAAGACCATATGATTCTCTCAATTGATGCAGAAAAAGCCTTGGATAATATCCAGCATCTTTTCATGATCAGAATACTTAAGAAAATAAGTATAGAAGGGACATTTCTTAAACTTATAGAGGCCATCTACAGCAAACCCACAGGCAATATATCTAATGGTGTAAAATTGAAAACATTTCCACTCAGAACAGGAACTAAGCAAGGATGCCCACTGTCTCCACTGCTATTCAACATTGTAAAGGAAGTCTTAGACATCACAATCAGGCAAGAGAAGGTGATCAAATGTATCCAAATAGGGTCAGAGGAGATCAAACTCTCACTCTTCACTGATGATATGATCCTATACCTGGAAAATCCCAGGGACTCAACTTCAAAACTCTTAGACATGATCAAGGAATACAGCAGCATCTCAGGATACAAAATTAGTACTTATAAATCAATAGCTTTTGTATATGCCCACAATATTCAAGCTGAAAATATAGTCAAGGACTCTATTCCTTTTACGGTACTGCCAAAGAAGATGAAATACCTGGGAATTTACCTAACAAAGGATGTGAAAGATTTCTATAAAGAGAACTATAAAACTTTGAGAAAAGAAATAGCTGAAGATGTTAACAAATGGAAAAACATACCATGCTCATGGCTGGGAAGAATCAACATTGTTAAAATGTCCACACTATCCAAATCAATCTACAGACTTAATGCAATCCCTATGAAAGCACCATTGTCATACTTTAAAGAACTTGAAAAAAATAGTACTTCATTTTATATGGAATCAGAAAAAACCTCGAACAGAAAGTACATCACTCAGTAATAAGAACAAATCAGGTGGCATCACATTACCAGACTTCAGGCTATACTATAAATCGATAGTGACCAAAACAGCATGGTACTAGCACAAAAACAGAGAGATTTATGGAACAGAACAGAGAACCAAGAGATAAAACCAGCTGCTTATCATCATTTGATCTTCAACAAGCCTATTCAAAATTTTCAGTGGGGGAAAGACTCTCTATTTAACAAATGGCACTGGGTGAACTGGCAGGTGACCTGTAGAAAACTGAAACTAGTCCCCCACTTTTCACCATTAACAAAAATTGGTTCTCACTGAATAAAAGATTTAAGTTTAAGATGTGAAACTATAAAACTATAAAACTACTAGAAGAGAGTGCAGGGAAAACACTTGAAGAAATTGGCCTGGGAGGAGGACCCCCCTGGGCAATTGAAGCAACACCAAAAATACATTACTGGGATCTGATCAATCTAAAAAGGTTTTGCATAGCCAAGAGCACAGTAAGTAAAGCAAACAAACAACCTTCAGAATGGGAGAATATTTTTGCAGATTATGCTTCTGACAAAGGTCAGATAAATAGAACCTACAGAGAACGCAAACTAATCAATAAGAAAAGAACAAATAACCCCATTTCTATGTGGGCAAGAGGCTTGAACAGAAATTTCTCTGATGAAGACAGGCACATAGCCTACAAACTCATGAAAAAATGCTCATCATCCTTAATCATCAGAGAAATGCAAGTCAAAACTACTTTGGGATATCATCCAAGTCCAGTAAGATTAGCCCACATCACAAAACCCCAAAACTACAGATGTTGGCATGGGTGCAGAGAGAAGGAAACACTTCTGCACTGCTGGTGGGAATGCAAGCTAATGCGACCTTTTGGAAAGAAGTTTGGAGAACACTCAAGGAATGAAAAGTACACCTACCGTTTGATCCTGCAATCCCTCTACTAGGAATATACCCAGATGATCAAAAATTATTTTACAACAAAGACATTTGCACCAGAATTTTTGTTATAGCCCAATTCATAATAGCTAAGACATGGAAACAGCCCAAGTGCCCATCGACCCATGAATGGATTAACAAATTGTGGCATATGTACACCATGGAATACTATGCAGCCATAAAAAATATGGAGACTTCACATCTTTTATGTTTACCTGGATGGAGCTGGAACATATTCTTCTTAGTAAAGTATCTCAAGAATGGAAAAAAAAGTATCCAATGTACTCAATACTCTATGAAGTCAATATATAATCACATACACATTCATATGAATGGCAAAACATAACTATACTCCAGAAAGTAGAAGGGAAGAGGAGAGAGAGGAGAGGGGAGGGGGGATATGTGGGGGGGGCATTTGGGGGAACCTCACCTAATGTGCATGATGCAATGGTACATTTCAAAGCTAGTAAGAAAAGAGTATAATTGTGATGATGTTTTACTTAGTTCAATGTAAACATTTCACATTGTTTATCAAAGCAGTACACTGAACCCCATAAATGCATCAATGTACAAAGTTATGATTTCATAAAAAAAATAATAAAACCCACTTTTCAAAAAGTGGTATCACAGTTTACTATGAAGTTAATTATTCACTTGGCTAAACTGATAATTAGAAGGTTTAAAAGGCAAGAATCTTATTCTTTGACAAAGACTCAGGTTCCCAAACAATTTAAACAACCAAATTATTACATTTTATAAATGAGAGACATTTTATGGACTATAACATTGATACAGGATTTTCCCATTCAGGGCTGGACAGGGAACCCCCATTTTTCAGGCTCAGGTGAGCTCAGAAATCAGATTCCCATCTTTAGGCATAAACACCCTGCAGGCCACACCCTCTGAGCTCTAGCAAGGTCATGAACAAAGCAGCCTGAGCCCTTTTGGGTGGCTCCATCCTGAGTAGGGAACACACATTCTAATCCCCTTCCTAGACAAAAACTGGAAAGACCAGAGAAAGCAGTCTACTTTGGGCAGACATAGGAGAAGATGGTGGCCAAGTAACAGCTTCTTTGCAACTAGATATGGTGATGCTGGGAAGAGAAGACTCTAGATGTCCCTGGCTAGTGGTATCTTCACAGAGACATCCCTCTGGGTACACAGGGAGACAGTGAAAGTCTGCTTGACCCCACTAGGATAAATACAGTGTAGAACTGGCAAGTGGTGGGTGCATCTGTTTGGTCTGAGGCCGACCCCAGCTGTAACTGCAGCAACAATGAGACTGTAACCAGGAAAGGGCTTATCTGTGGGCTTTTGGGGGATTTTTTTGTTTGTTTGGGGGGTTTTTTGGACTTGGGCACTCAATTGAAGTTCCTTGGAAGATCTTGGGCTAGAGTGCGGATGACTTTGAGTGTTGTCTAGGGCCCCGGACTGAGCTGTTCAGCCAGAGAGGAGCTAAAATTGTTCCACAGTGGGCTGCCCACACAGCCACTGTGTGAGAACTGCCCCTGTGGGCTTTGCCCTCATGGTCACAGCACGAGGGTTGGCCAGGAGATCTTGGATGAGTAGCCTTGTGACTGAGCAGCCCAGAGGTGGAGAATAAGATGCTGGTGTGGAGTGGAGATCTTGGTGTTTGGAAGATACCAGCCTTGGCCTTAGGGGCATAGAGTGAGACCAGTTTTGGCACACTAGATAAGCATGCAGCCACCTTGGGAGAGATCCCAGTGACAAGTGCTTTCCTGGAAAAGCCTCTGCTTAGTCAAGGATAACATTTTAAAGTTTTTTTTTAAGTGGGCCGAGGAAACATTTAGCCTCTCAAGTCTGCAGGGTTTGAGAAATCAGCAGAGGCGTCCAGTCTCCATCTTGCACAGCTGTATTAGCATTGTGATTAACATCTCATACCCCAGAAGATCACCTGTTGCCCGGACAATATTCAGCAAGATATATATACTGTTTTCTTTCTTGGTTTGAGGTTTTTGTTTTTTTATTAACTTCAACATTTTCCCTCTAGATTTTCCCTTTTTTTTCTTTTTCTTTCCTTTTCTTTTTTCATTTTTCTAGTTTAAATACAATTTTCCACTGTTGCTTTCTGTAATAGTAAGAACTTCATTTTTTCTAATGTTTTTGCCCCATATTATTTGTTTTTTTCCTCAATTTTATTCTGTAAGGGTTTTTGTTTGTTGGTTTGGTTTGATTTATAGTATTTTTGTCTTTCCTCTCTACTTGGTGGAGGTGGGGTACTTTGTCTGAACAGGCTGGAAAAAAGCTGCTGACTTCAAGTGAACTACCCAACCCACCCCCCACCCCCAGAGGTTGGGGGTTTTTAAGGTTGGGTCAAAGTACCCTACTATACACCTATATTACTCCTATCTCCCTCTTTCTGAGCCTCTCTTTTTGTAAATATTCCCTTTTACTCACCCCCTCACCTTGCCTTTTTTTCTTTCTTTTTTAAATCTTTTTTTCCCCCTCTTGCTCTTCAGTCTTCTTATCTTTCTGGTCCTGTACCAAAAGGACTCATCAAAACTTTAGGCCAGAGGCACAGTAACTTAAAGACCTAGAGGAAGTGAAAGGAAAATTATGGCAAGGAAACAGATAAAAGAAAACACTCATGTGGAAGAATCAGCAGAAAAATCCTGGCAACATGAAATTCAATTCCAGGTCAACCCCCCTAAGGGACCAAGAGGTAGCTACTGCAGAGCATTCCATCTACAAAGAAATGCTAGAAATGATGGAAAGGGAATTTTAAAGTGGGATGATGATGAAAACATTGAAGGAACTTGCTGAGAAAGTGGGAAATAACCAAAAGAAAATCCAAAAACAGAATCAAATAAGAGATGAAAGGTACGAACAATATAGAAAGGATATAGCAGAGCTGAAGGAATTGAAACAGTCAATTGGGGAACTTAATGGTGCAATAGAAAGTATCAACAACAGATTAGACTGTGCAGAAGAAAGAATCTCAGAGGTAGAGGACAAAGCTCTTGAGATATCTCAGATAGTTACAGAGGCAGAAAAGAAGAGAGAGAAAGCAGAACGTTCACTGACAGAATTATGGAACTTTATGAAGCATTCAAGCATACGAATTCTTGGTATCCCAGAAGGGGAAGAAGAAGACCTCAGAGGAATGGAAGCCATACTAGAGAATATTACAAATGAATATTTCCCAAATAACATCAAAGATTCTGACACACTCCTTTCACAAGGATATCAGACCCCAGGTTGCCTCAACCCTAATAGAGCTTCTCCTAGACACATTGTGATGAACCTGTCTAAATCAAGACAAAAGAAAAATGTTTGCAAGCTGCCAGGAGTAAGTGCCAACTGACCTATAGGGGCAAATCCAGCAGGATGACCACAGACTTCTCTACTCAGACTTTTTAAGCCAGATGACAATGGTTATCCACCTTTAATCTACTTAAACAGAACAACTTTCAGGCCCAGAATTCTATATCCTGCTAAACTAAGCTTTAAAATTGATGGAGAAATCAAATCTTTTACTGATATGTAAACATATCAGTTTGCCACAACAAGACCAGCTCTACAGAAAATACTTCAACCTGTTCTACGCACTCACCATCACAAGGGACCACCAGCAAAGTAAGCACCAGGAAATTAAAGGACAGAACCTAGCTTTCACAATGATGCAAAAGACAAAATGAAGCAATAGATTTTTACAAAATAAGACGAATAGAATGTTACCACACTATCAATTATTTCAACAAATGTTAATGGCTTGAAGTCCCCACTGAAGAGGCACAGACTGGCTGATTGGATTAAAAAACACAAACCATATATTTGCTATTTGCAGGAAACACACTTAGTCCCAAAAGGCAAATTCAAGCTCAGAATTAAGGGTTGGAAGACAATTTTTCAGGCAAACAGAATCTAGAAGAAAAGAGGGGTTGCAATTTTATTTTCAGATACATGTGGATTTAAAGCAACTAAAGTCAAAAAAGACAAAGATGGTCAATTCGTGTTGGTCAAGGGAAAAATACAAAAAGACATTTCAATTCTAAATAGTTATGCACCCAACTTAAATGCTCCCAGATTCCTGAAACAAACCGTACTTAGACTTGTTTTTTGAAAAAATAAATATGATATTCTATAACACCATAATAACAGGGGGACCTTAACACTCTTCTCACAGAGCTGGACAAATCCTCTAAACCAGTGGCTCTCAACCTTCCTAATGCTGCAATGCATTTTCATTGTTAAAAAGGGGTCGTGACCCACAGGCTGAGAACCACTGCTCTAAACAGAAATTAATCAAAGATATAAGAGACTTAAATGAGACCCTAGAACAACTGTGCTTGATAGATATATATCAAACACTCCATCCTAAAGATAAAGAATATACATTCTTAGATGGAGACTTTACCTCCTTTGTGTTTACATGGATGGAGCTGGAACATATTCTTCTTAGTAAAGTATCCCAAGAATGGAAGAAAAAGTATCCAATGTACTCACCCCTACTATGAAACTAATTTAGGGTTTCCACATGAAT
>CAUYPK010063004.1:0-23600 GCA_963574355.1 Loris lydekkerianus
GGACCCCAAGAGGAGGACAAAAACAGTGTAGAACTGGCAAGTGGTTGCCTGTGTTCAATCGACCTAATCACGTGGGCAACCGTTTATACCCAGAAGACCAAAAGTCACAATATAACAAAGACATCTGTACCAGAATGTTTACTGCAGCCCAATTCACAATTGCTAAGTCATGGAAGAAGCCCAAGTGCCCATCAATCCACAAATGGACTAGCAAATTGTGGTGCATGTATACCATGGAATACTATGCAGCCTTAAAGAAAGATGGAGACTTTACCTCGTTCATGTTTACATGGATGGAGCTGGAACATATTCTTCTTAGCAAAGTATCTCAGGAATGGAAGAAAAAGTATCCAATGTACTCAGCCCTACTATGAATCTAAATTATAGCTTTCACATGAAGGCTATAACCCAACTATAGCACAGGACTATGGGGAAAGAACCAAGGAAGGGGAAGGGAGGGGGGAGGTTAGGGTGGAGGGAGAGTAATGGGTGGGGCCACACCTATGGTGCGTCTTAGAATGGGTACAGGCGAAACTTACTAAATGCAGAATACAAATGTTTACATACAATAACTAAGAAAATGTCATGAAGGCTACGTTGAACAGTTTGATGAGAATATTTCAGATTGTATATGAAATCAGCACATTGTACCCCTTGATTGCACTAATGTACACAGCTATGATTTAACAATAAAAAAGCCTGTTTTCAATAAGAATGAAAGCATTTGCACTTCCTTAATTTTTTGAAATAAAAAAATTTTTAAAGAAAAAAAAAAAGAATTCTAAATACTAACTATATCCAAAGAATAAAACATGCAGTTTCTATAAATGTCATTTCTGAAAATATAAAGCAGCAACTAATAAATAACATTTTAATATCTGTGGATTTTTTTCATTTGGGGAATATAATGCCAGAAATACTCTCCCTTCATCTTGGAACTGCCTCTCTTTTGAACTCTCTTTTGCACAATAGTACCATGATTTTTGGGTCTTCTTTCTCATTTATTGTTGATATGTCAAAGGGTATGAACCTTCTTCAAGTTAACTAATCAGAGCACATTTTCTTTTTTAATTTTGAAAAATAGAAACATACACACAAGTAAGCTCCTCTTATTTGGCATTGGGAATTGCAAAACTTTAAACATGGAGGATGTCAACAATGATTTTCTTTGGTAGATAGAGAAATATACTGTGCAGGAAGAAAATATAGCTGGGGGCCAGGGAGGAGAGAGAGAGAGAGAGAGAGGTTTTAGGAGAACCCTGTTTGAAGTCAGTTTCGTTGGGAGCCAACCCCAACACACTATGGGTTTCCTTCCAGTAGCTTGGTGGGGCAGGAGCGTGTCAGAAATTATAAGAAAAAATTAAGAGATGAGACACAAAGAGAAACAAAGTTTGAAGAGCAGCAAGGGATTCAGGAGCAGGCACACCTTTCTTGGTGAGGTTTCCAGTATGCTGCCTGGAATGCCAAGCTAGCTCTGTATTTATTTCAGATACCAGTATTTCCATCATTAATCTCATGAAGACAAGGCAAACAATTCCATCATGGTTCTTGCTGAGCTTGCACTTCTTTAACTAAACTAATTCTTTAACTAACCACGTTAATTGTATGATTTTACTTGTTACTTTTATTGGTTTAAGGTATTTATGATCTTAATACAAAGTTTGGGCAGTGAAACAGCTCAGGAGCAGGACATTAGAGAAACAGCCCAATCAAGCCACTCTAGCAAATCACAGATGTGATTTTTTAATACCCTGAAGGCCTCGTGTTCAGACAGATAGGCTCCTCTGGTCAAACTAAGGTGACAGAAGAACAGAGATATTTCATCTCCTTATCTGGTCTGGAGCAATTCTTGCTGTGTTCAACAATAGTTTAAACGTTTGACATTCTTAACTCCCTAAAAGCACTCTCCCAGAGCAAACAGCCCTACCCGGCCAGAGAACCTCTGCAGTTGCCCCAGTGTGGGAGGACTGCTGTGGGGTGGGTTGGGGGAGTTTCCATCAAGACAGCTTTCCTACTTTTAAAGGGGTAAGTCCCTATGGTGCTTTGCACTGAAAACTAGGGATTCTTTGAATCATTTATCTCCTTTTTCTATATTCCTTTTGTCCATCCACTGCAATCCTATTCTTAATTTAATTCCTAATATTCTTACAATTAATAATTAAATATTGCTTGCAAGCTTATAAAATCCTTATTACTAGTAGTGCAAGCATATCAAGATATGACTCTTCCCATAAGTTCTCCCACATGCACCCTTTAAGTTTAATCTTGGCTTCCCACATGGTTTTATCTCTCATCTCTTAAAAAAAAAAAAAAAAAATGGCTTAGTATCAGTCCCATGATGTCTCCCTTTTGCCAAAGGTAGTTAGACCTAAATTTCTGATATATTTTTTTTTAACGAACAGCCCTAATTAATACTTATCATCCTTGCAATTTTTGGATTTTTTTTTTTTTTTTTTTTTGCAATCATTATCACTTTGCTTTACATGTGATTTTAACCACAATGGTAACATCATACTTAAAATCATATATAGTAATTTTACATGTATGGCTCATTACACACCTGTAATAAATAAACATGTGAATATTTCTTCTTTCCTCTTCATTTTCTACTTCTTTTCCACTCAGTAGTCCAGACATATGTAATAGAAAATTAGAATTATTTAGAGACAGAAGGAAGGTAGTGGATTTGACCAGGGATGTTGGCTTACTCTATGTAATAACAGGAGACTAGTGGCTACCCAGGTGTGGAGCACAAAGGTACAATTTGTTGGAATTTGGGAAAAACTTTTAGGTTTTGTTGAGCAAAAGGCTTATGAGCTTCTGAAAGGTGAGGAAAATTTAGAATGGAGGAAAGAGATTAGTCACATTATGCTAATGACTGTAAAAGTCTTCTTAATTTTTAATAAATATAAATATAATAACTCACAGAGATCTGTAAATTAAATCTCATAGAAACACTAACAAGCATGCACTCACATACATACAAAAATAAAATAGAGCTTAGTAAAATGTTTCTTACAATATTGAGTTTTGTCTTCCTTTTATATTTCATTAAGTTCATAGCTTGTCTGTTTCTTCATTTTCCTTTTCTTGAAGATGGTATGGGGAATATCATATTAACATCTCTGAATAACAAATTTCTCTACTTCAAATGTATAAAAATTCCTTGCTGATGTCATATATAATAGAATGAACTTGTCTTTGTTTTAACCTCATATTATGATTTTGTATAAGATTCTAGGTAGAGTCATGGGGAACCTCAGTAGTCACTGGATTACATAACAAGGTATTTTAAATCTCTACTTTCAGTTTACAATTAGATTACAGGTAATCGTATATAATACATACTATCTTTGTGTCTCTGTTATGTCCTATTTATGTCAAGCTGTTTTGTCCAATTGCATCATTATAACATTTGTGAAGTACAATGTTGCAGTTTATTATCATAATTAAAAGAATATAAACCTAAAATTTCAGAAAATCTGAAAGATTACCCAAGGCGCACAAGCTGGAAAATGGAAAGCTAATATTTCTCATTCTGAATTCAATATTCTTTCTACCATAATCCATTAACCTTGGTCTAGTGTTGCCATTATATCAGACACATATGTTAAGTTAAGAAGTTAAGTTTTGCTTTAGTGTTTTTATAATTCATTTAAACTTTAAGAAAATCTCTCTGCTGGACTGAGCTGGACTCACACCCAAATCCAGTGCTAACACTTTATGCTCAAGGCCTAGTTTATCATAAGGAATATTTTTTACCAGAGAAATAAATTTTTTTTCAATAACAGTAAAATTGTACATAATCTATTTTATGAAACACTCTTTCTCTGAATATCTCAGGATGAGTCATTCCTGAACCCATTTATCTGTCCCCTTCCCAAGAGAAGTCTCTATACTCTCCCCCCATAATCCGCTGCAGGTACTCTGCTGACATGAATCTTCTGCTGGAATCCCTGAATTTTGTTAAACATTTATAAGTGATAAGTATTTTTCGTTAAGCTTACAAAGAGTACAGATAAACTGTCGGGATAATGATAAACACAAAAAAACTTTGAAAAACTGAAAGAAGACTTGGTACATCAAGAGAAGGGTTTCAGAAGGAACTGAGAAGGGATGAATGATGGTCTGGTTTGGGAGTAGTAGCTGAGGGGATGTGGAGGAGAAGTAAAACTTATTTAAAAAGGAAGACATTTGTTAGATAGCAGTATGGATCTTTAACATAACAATAAATTTGATGAGGCCAAGACTGTGTGTCAAATATCAAAGCCTTCCCCTAACAGGAGCCTGTTGCCTGCACAAAGGCAAAGATGGACAGTAGAGATGGAGTGCACATTTTCTTTCTGCACTATCAAATTTTGATTAAGGTATAAATTTTACATCTGCTTCAACTGAGTACAAAAATTTTACAGTGATTCTTAAAAATCAGATAAAATATTAAGCCCAGATTAAAGTATAAGATGCCTTAAGTGATATATGTGTCATTAATCAAGTACCTAGGAGATGTTACTGATTTCTGGGAGATACGACAGTGAGGTCAAGGCAGTAGACGACCCTGCTTGAAAGTGGCACCATACTTCACCGAGTGACCAAGTGAATACAATACCGAGACAACAGGAGACTCTTCCTTTTCTTTTTACCCCTTTGGTAATTGTTCAATATTCCAAATCTGAGTCTTCTCTTTTAACTATTGTTAACATATCCTTTCACATGTGCAGTCAAAGACACAATTTGAATAAAGTTTGAGAAACAATATAGATGAGAGTGCAGGCAGGAATCTCAAGGATGTAGGGCTTTTAATAATAATAATAATAAACAGTAGACAACAAATGATTCTAAAGTGTGTAATAGGTTATTTGGAAGGTTGGTCTAATTAATGATCTAGAAGATTAAGCTTACTCACGACTGTAGTATTTAGTGCTATTTGGTATTATAGGTTGAGTATCCTTAATCTAAATATCCAAAATCCAAAATGGTCCAAAATCTGAAACCTTTTGAGCACAAACACGACACCAAAAGGAATTGGTTATTGTTTTATCATTCATGTGGCCGTGTAATTGTTTATACATTGGTTTCATATTAATATTGAGTACATTGGATTTTTTTTATTCATTCATGAGATACTTTACTAAGAATATGTTTCAACTCCATCCAGGTAAATATAAAAGATATAAAGTCTCCACCTTTTCTTATGGTTGAATAATATTCCACGCTATACATATGCCACAGTTTGTTGATCCATTCATGGGCTGATGGGCATTTGGTTTGCTTCTACAACTTGGCAACTATGAATTGAGCTGCAATAAACATTCTGGTACAAATGTCTTTGTGGTAAAATGATTTTTGTTCTTCTGAGTAGATACCTTGTAATGGAATCACAGAATCAAATGGAAGGTTGACTTTTACTAATTTAAGAATTTTCCATGCTTCTTTCAGTAAAGGTTGTATTAGTTTGCTATCCCACCAGCACTGTAGAAGTGTTCCCTTCACTCCATATCCATTCCAGCATCCAAGATTTGAGTCTTTGTGATGTGGGCCAATTTTACCAGAATTAGGTGATATATAAACAATTACATGCCCACACAAAAGGAAAAACACAAATATAGTCTAGCAAGGGAAGAGGAGAGGGTGTGGAAGGTGGAGGGCAATTGGCAGAAGGAGGGAGGGTGATTAGTGGGATCTCACCTACTGTGCATAATGTGAGGGTGTTCAGCACGCCCCCTGGGTGAGGGGCTCTTCTACAACTTGAACTTTGCCTTGGAGTGAGAACAATGTAACTTAAAAATTTGTACCCTCATATAAATTTGAAATTTTAAAAAAGGGGGGAAAAATGGAATTGTGTATTGGAGCATTACAGATTTCCAATTTTCAGATTAGATATTCTGAGTTGGTTAGCTTCCATTAGAATATTTTATATGCTGTCTTTATAGATTAACTGAATAATGCAAATTTGTTGTCAATTCTTACAACTTGAACAATGGTGTGTATAAATTATTAAAAGATTAATTATTTTTCAAAAAATTTTCATACCCATTCATTAATCATCTTCCAGCCTTTCCTTTTCCCAATCACCAGAAACCATCAATCTGCTTTCTGTCTCTGTGGATTTATAATACTCTAAAAACAAATGGAAAAATCATTCTTTTAACATTCATTTTATATTAAAGAAAAATTTATAATATATATATAGTATAAACATATATATATACGTTCTAAATTAACCATTTTACAGTACACCTGTTGGTGGCACTTAATACATTCACAATATTGTGGCACCAACACCTCTATAAAATTCAGTTCACAAGCCAGGCATTGTGTCAGGTAGCTGTAGTCCCAGCTACTCAGGAGGCTGAGACAGGAAGATCACTTAGCTCAGGAGTTTGAGATTGTGAGCTATGATGTCATGGCACTCTATGCAGAATGAGAGAGTAGGACTCTGTCTAAAAAAAACAAACAAAAAAAAAGATTAAAATAAAATAAAATTCAAATTACCCAAAAGACATTTCAGACCCATTGGCTAGTCATCTTACAGCTTTTCCTCTTCCCCGTCCCCAGCAACCATCAATCTGCTTTCTTTCTCTGCAGAAGCAGGTATTCTGGAGATGTTACATGAACGGAATCACACAATACCTCACCTTTCCAGTCTGTTGTTTTATTTAGCATTATGTGTCTACAGCCCACTCATTTTGTACCATGTTTCAGCACTTTATTTCCTTTTATACTTATAACATTCCATTTTCTGGATATGTCACATTTTGCTCCTTCTCCATTGAAGGACATTTGGATTATTTCCACATTTTGACTTCTTGGCCCTCTTAGCTTACAAACCGCTGTCATCACATATTTTCCCAGAGACTATATAATTTATAGGGTATACATTTTGGCAACATAGGAAATCAGGGAAAAGCCACATATCAAAAATATAACCTATGTTACGTGGCTGTATCATCAGATTAATTCTAGGCAAAACCAAAATTCAACAAATGAAAACTTAGCTTATCGTACTTAAGCAGCATAAGCGACATTTGTTTGAACCATGTAATGACACACACAGAGCTGAGGAGGTGAGTCTACTAGAAAGTACTGCTAGGAATTGAGGAGCATGCCATCCCTGAAGCATGAGAGAGCAACCTTTTCTCATTTGAAAGGGCCGTGAGAGTCAAATGCCCGCCAATAAAGACCACGTTTCATTTAGAACTCAGGGAGAGCCCTCGGTCACGTTCTGTCTGGAAACTACCTGCTGACCACTCAGCTACTCAGCTACACGGCGGTGAACATAACCATCACTTTCTTCCCTTGGTGATCCCTAATCAATAAGCTATTGATAATTCTGGAATGGACATTATTGCAGGGAGAGCACCAGGCAGTCACCACCAAGTGGCTTCTTAGCGCTACCAGACATTAATGGGAGGCCCAAGAGCGGAAGAACATGGGAGGAGTATTTGTGCCTGAATGTAATAAATTCACAGAAATTATCAGAAGTCACTGGACTAGAAATAGATTGTGTGAGAGGAGGAAACTAGATGCTATGGTGTTCAGAGCAGATGTTAGTCACCAGGAATAAGTCAAAGAAGCACAAATGTATACTCTTAATACAACCTCATTTCTAACTGCAGACTGCTGAGAGCTAGAAGAACTAGGTTATAAGGTCATACTCCTATTGTGAGTATAATAATATTGGAATAAAAAATACATTCATTGGAAAGCATTATTGAATTCAGAGAATTTTTTTTTTCTAAGTACAGATACTAAACATAATGGTCTATGGGGAATATTACTCTTTTTTTATATTAACAAGTGTCTTTCACATTTTCAAAGGCTAACAAACAGACCACCAATCTCACTTTACTGTCAGCCACCTCCTGCACATTTCTCTGGCCTTCCTGGGGTCTCCGTCTTGCTCTTGCCAACAGTGCAAAATCTTCAAGGAAATGCCACAGGTCATTAGGCATTTTCCCAGATTTACCCGAGTTTTAATATGTTGCTTTCTGTAAAAATTCAATTCCTTCTATCTGTATAGATTGTCTATCACTAAGTCCTCATCCTTGAAAAGTCATTTCACATGTATATTCTTGGAAAACTAGTAGCACTAAATATTTTCCCCAGAAGACAAACTTCAAATATCCCCATTTCCCTTTTTAATTTCCCCAAAAATAACGTGGAAAACCTTTTTAAACTGAACACTGTTTTTCTAGAAGTGGCAGAGGTACTCAAATTTTATTTAACTTATTGGGCAGTAGAAAAGAATAGCAAAATCCTATATAAATTTCAGGAGAAATTTTCCTCATCGGTCTGTGTTCAAGGTGTAAATATGTCCCTGGCAGTTTCTAAAATATGTATGCCCTGGGGAACTACCTTCCGTTCTCATAACTCAGCATTTGAGGGAGAAAGTGGACAAGTTCTGAATCTTCCTGCTAGCTAAGCAGAAATACAGAATGCTATCAGAAGAGGAAACTGCTAGGCACCTCTCAGTATAAAAGAATATATTTCTACACAAAATACATGCTACCTCTTGCTTTTATCTATTGTTCAGTAATAAAGGATGGTCACTATTGAAACCTAAGACTTCAACGAGTCTGAGGTAAGTAAACAGAACTCATATTTCAGGGCATCCTCAATATGGGAGAAATTCTTCAGAAGAAAGCTGTAAAATGCAAAGATATTAAATTGATTTATTGCTTCTGGCTTTAACCCAGAAGAGGACTATCAGCTACACATTGTGCCCAGATGCTTTTTAAAGAGCATCTATGTAGCTGGGGTCTCATCACTCAATCAAATCAAAATTCATGATCAGATTCCCCTTGTAGTTGCTTCCTATCTGTCTGGTCCTCACTGATAGAGATAGCGTTGTAAAGAGGACCCTGGGCACCTCAAACAGAGCAGCTGTGGAAAAGTTACCCCGCATCCCCCTGACGGGACCCTAACAGCTACACATCGTTCAGAAGAGCAGCCTGTCCCAAATTCATCATGGTGGCAGGTCTCCTAGAATAACTGAAAATAATGGCAATAGTGAATCTACTTTTAAACTTAAACTTTAAAAGCCTAGTCTCTCTTACAAAGTGCTCTGTTTCCGCATACTCTTGTATAACCGCCTATGTGATAAGTACTCTCATGTAATATTTCCATAGATTCTTAAAGTGGGAGATAAAAATGCCAGCGGGGTTCCTGCCGTCATGAGGCACTTCATACACTTGGTAGTCAAGCATTTTTTCCTTCAGAAGCTTATCTTTCTCTCCTCTGTTGCTGCCATTTTTCAAATGATATGAAATTTAAATTTCAGCAAAGTAAACTCCAAAGACCAAAAAAGGCACTTTTTCAATTTTTGGAAGTCTCTGTGCATTTTACTTTTAGATATCAGCTGAAGTACCACCGTACCCTGGGGACAGAGAAGATGGACTGCGCCTGTGGGGGCCTTGAGAAAGCGCAGCCAGATCCTCTGGCCCCTGGACGTTCCCAGCAGGCTAGCAGTGTTCCTGGTCTCCTCAGTGACCCATTCCTCTCTCTAAGGAGTCTTCTTGTTTCCCTTTGAAGTGTTTACAGCTGTTGGTCTTTGTCTCCAGCTAGACACTAAGGGATGGAGTGCTTTGTGAGAATGTTTTACTGGCCCAAAGGAAACCACTTGCACTGTGGCAACTAGCCTTCAGGAATAGCTTTCCAGGGAGGAGAAATGAGGCAGATGTTGGACAAACAAGACTGTGCTGTCTTTGTTCCATGTTTAGACAGTCTCAGAGGCTTTGGGTCCCACTGCCGGGCTACACTATCTGTAGTGTAGTTGTATAAACGTGGGGCTCACTCAAGAAAGTTTTCTGTCTAGTTTGGGCTCCATAGCAGGATTATGGCTTCCACATGTCTCTGAATTATAAGTGACTGACCCCAGTTATGTGTGTACTAGGGACACCAAGTTGGGGGTAAGTGAGCGTTATCAGTATCCCCAAACAAAACAAAGGTTAATAGCAACCAGACCAAGATCTCACAATTTGTTAAGAGAATTTACATAGCAGAAATTAAAATGTAAAACAATTCCTACCATCCATTCTATTCTGAAGAGAAAAAAGTACCTCCCAAAGGGTTATGTACCATAAATATCATCTCCTTTTAAAGAAGGGAGCAATAGCATTTCCTTAGGTGATTTGAAAAATCTATACTTTTGAGAAGAGATATAACACAGGAGACAACTCTATGTACTTGGAATCTCATAGGAAAGAACACCGTCTAAAAAAGATGCTGAAGACACGATGAAGAACTCAAATAGACGTCAGAATTTAAACTTAAATGAACCTCTAAAATTTCGGCTCAGCGCCCATAGCTCAGTGGTTAGGGCATCAGCCACATACAGCAAGGCCGGTGGGTTCAAACCCAGCCAGGCCTACTAAACAACAATGACAGCTATAACAGAAAAAAGTAGCAGGCATTGTGGCAGATGCCTATAGTCCCAGTTACTTGGGAGGCTGAGGCAAGAGAATCGCTTAAGCCCAAGAGTTAGAGGTTGCTGTGATCTGTAATGCCACAGCACTCTACTGAGGGTGACATAGTGAGTTTCTGTCTCAATAAATAAATAAATAAACAAATACAATTGTAAATTTTGTGAAGTACTTTTCTCATCTGATTTTAATAATTCCATTACCAAAAGATGCTTTATATTCAATTGATCAAACATAATATGTGAAAATCTCAATGCATAGGCTCACACTGAGAAGTAAGTTTTATTTCATTATTTAGTGCAATATTTTATGAAGATTCGGTACATGTGCATGCAAACAAACACACAAAATACTGGCCTTTCCTAGTGCATTTATTGGTCTACATTTATTCCATTATTTACAAACATGGAAACTGCATAAAGTTAAAAATTCCCTGGGGCTGTGTCTTCTGAATACTTACAAAGGAAGTCCTTCTGCTCTCTCTAATACAATTGTTATTGTTAACATGTGCCAGTAAAATACCCAGAGAGAAGTTGTGCACTTTTGGGTTATCACTGAGCATGATCTCTGTGCAGGCATCTTTTTTTTTTTTTTTTAATTTTCTATCTCCTCTAATTATATTTACAGGAAAACATACCTAAACTGAAAATATTAATTACCGGATGGACTGCTATGAAACTGTTTTGTTTTGAAGGTAAATCAAGGAAAGAACATAACACATGTCACTTACTAGTAGAAAGCCTATGACAACATGCCCTTTAACAAGCTGAGTCATGATACCATCTGATTGCATTTTGTGAACAATGGCAACACATACTCACTGTGTTATTCAACCTTGCAAATTTATGTAAAAAAATAATGCCCTGTAGCTGGGCATGGTGGCGGGCGCCTGTAGTCCCAGCTACTCAGGAGGCTGAGGCAAGAGAATCGCCTAAGCCCAGGAGCTGGAGGTTGCTGTGAGCTGTGTGATGCCATGGCACTCTCCTGAGGGCGATAAAATGAGACTCTGTCTCTACAAAAATAATAATAATAATAATAACAATGCCCTGGAAAGGCAGATGTAAGTCTGTATTGCCAACATTTAAGCCAAGAAAACATATTTCATATTTATTACCACTCTGCATTTTTCTAGGAAGTTTAATATAAAATTATTTTCTTCATAATATATTCTAAGGTATTCAATTTATTCTCATATGGATTCTTTCCTTGTACATTTTCCTACTTTTCTAACAAGTTCTATAGAAAAATTTATAAATCCCAAGGGAATTTGGAGATAGAAGCAAAATAGTTGAAACGATATTCAGAAATTTTGGAAAATTTTATAAACTCCTCACTCTCTAAACTGGAATCCACTATGAGCATGGGTTTCTTTTATACATGTTTGCTGACCAGATGTAGGACGCTACCATGCTGGACAAGGGACAGTAGATTGATTTAACTACACAACTCTTTCATTCAATGATATTTGTATATTAGACATCATGATGCTTTATATAGTTGTATGTACTCTTTCCTTGGAGAAAGCATTAACTAGTCTAGTGGTCACGATATAATGACTATAATGATATATGTTATATCATTATATATATAAATTATACATATATGATGCAATACAATGCTCTAATATATTTTGGTGCTACAATATACTTTTAGATTTACTAAGAACAATAATAGGCATATGCATTCCAAATGACTCCAAATATTGCCCAAAGACAATATTATTATAAGTGGACTGTTTTATAAGTAGCCAAAAGAATCTACTTTACTGCATTTGTAACATACTAAAAGAAATAAAAACTAAAGTTTTATCAACTTGTAAGAGACATAGACATAGGCTTGGTGCCTGTAGCTGAGCAGCAGCTAGGGTGCCAGCCACATACACCAAAGGTGGCAGGTTCGAGCCCAGGCCAGGCCTGCCAAACAAACAACAATGACAACAAAAAACAAAAAATAGCCAGGCATTGTGGTGGGCACCTGTAGTCCCAGCTTCTTGGAAGGCTGAGGCAAGAGAATCACTTAAGCCTAAGAGTTGGAGATTGCTGTGAGCTGTGACACCATAGCACTCTACGCAGGGCAACATAGTGAGACTCTGTCTCAAAAAAATAAAATAAAATAAAATAAAAGAGAGAACTAGATATTGTAATATTTTATATTATTTTCATCATAAACTACTCAGTGAACACCAAATATTTATTGCATTACCTACAAACAGAAGTGAAAAGAATGAGGTGTTAATCATTCATCCAGAATGAATTCATAAAGTCATTCTCATTGCAATATATTTCCATTAAAATGAATAGGTCTGTTAATTTCGTTGAGCCACCTTCTAGGTATTAGGTTTAAAAAATGGAATGAACTACTTGACCTTGAAATTATTAGCATGTAGTACATCTAGGGTTAACAATATGAAAATTTGTTGAACTTTTTATTTTTTCCTTTTTTAATCTCCTATTATCTCATTTTTACATTGAGATGCTATATTAGAATAAAAATTTCATGCTTTCCAATTTGCATTTTTCCTCCTAAATTTATGATAAATTCAATTTTCTCTATTAGAATAATCAGAGCACTAAGTATAGTTAATAAAATAATAAATATGTAGAATATAAATTACATTTAATTTTTTAATTTAATTTTTTTTTTTAATTTCAGATTTAAAGGGTACAATTCGGTTACAGTATTTGCATTTGGTAGGTAAAGTCCAGGTTGTAGTTGTGCCCCTCCTCCAGGGCACAATATACCCTTTCATTGTGCCTGTTAGGTGAGAGCTCACCAATCTCTCTCCATACTCCCCCCACCACCCCTTTCCTCCCCCTCAATTGAGTTTAATTGTGTTTTTCTCTCATGTGCTCATGTATTTGTTCATCTGCTGATTTCATATTAGTATTAAGTACATTTGGATACTTGCTTTTCCATTCTTGTGATACTTTATTAAGGAGAATGTTCTCTAACTCTATCCAGAATAATTTCCATTTTAAATTAGTATTAGATGTACAATATGCCTTTAATGCTAATAACATTATGCTAAATGCAACTTAATTTTTCTTATAAAAATCATAAAATACTTTGAGGTTTATAATTATTATTAATATCAAGGTCATTATAATGAATATTTTATGCATTAAAATACCAATTACAGCTTGAATAACTGAAATAAGGATGAGGAAAAGTCCATGGAGAAGCTAAAATCCAAATTATGATCAAATTGATCACAATATTGTACAGTGATTTAAATGTAAGTTTATTATACTATTACTCAATATTTAAGAATGCATTTATTATGCAGCAGATTTTTACATGTAATTGTGTGTTTCTGATGCTGTTACTAATGTGACTGTCCACTATAGGAATATGCTCTGATTTTAGGGTGAAAGTCCTCAGGAATAATGAGATTCTACCTTAACAAAGTCACCAAATTCCCCAGGAGATTTACAAAAAGTCAGTGATTATATTATATTTTGTTATTGACTCAGAAGTTAGTTAACAGATTTCCAGAAAATTTAAAATGAACACGGAGCTTGACCTAGCCCTTCCCCAAACATGAGGCCAGCTCCAGCCCCAGCCCTGGGCCCAGCCAGTTTCTCCAGCCTCCCGGTATGAGTGAACCTGTGATGGAAGGAAGAAGGAACGTGTGAGCAGGAAATCCAGCTTGAATTTGAATGGATGCTAGTAGGAAAGACGCTAAAGAAAAAGGGGCTAAAATGGTGCCTGATCCTAGTACTTCCGAGGAAGGAGGGAGGAAGAAAGAAAACAAAGTTAATGCAACGCAAGAAAGTAGAAGTCACCGAGCTAAAATGGAAGAAGATGAAAACAAAATACCGTAAGTTATTGAAATTGATGTTGTAATAATGACAAAGAGGAAGCACTTATTTTTACCATTCTGATAAAAGTAGAGGTTATCTGCCAATAAATGAAACATAAAATTTTTAGCAACTCAAGTGTAACTTCACCATATTACTGTGTAAACTTAGACTCTCAAAGAATAATTTAACATGGAAGATAATGAATTAACTGGAGGAAATAAACGGTTTTACAGGTGCTTCTATGATTTAATTATTTGGTAATCTTGGGATATTAAAAAATATAGAGATTTTAGCAATTTTTCTACTCCAATTCCCTTTCAATGTCCTTTAACCACATAGATGATAAATTAGAAAAGTAATTTGATTCCAACCCACTGTGTTTTAACATAATCCTCCACCATAATGTTTATTGTTTGAGTTAATGAGTCTCCTGAAATAGTTGGGGAGCTTTTAGAGATAATCATTGTTTACCATACAAGTGCTTAAAATCAAAAGGAAAGTCTTCCTTTCCTTGAGTAATTACAAACTAAAAAGAAAAATAATATTTTAAAAACTCATTTGGAATATTCCAAATCCATTCTTATAATGGAAGCTGATTATTTGTTACGAACATAAAATTTCAAATGAAATACTCATTTTTAGCACAGTCTCTAGGAAAATATATTTTCTACAAAGTTTTCAAAGATATAAACTGCTAGCCATAGTATTTTAGCAAGTACATAATGTTATTCTCCATTACATGTGATTGGCACAATCATGTAGGATAATAAAACCTGTCAATGTGGCAATCTTTTTCTATTTGACAGTTTTCTAAAAAAAAAAAAAAATAAGAAGAAAAGAAAGAAAGAAACTTACCCTGGAAACCAATTAAAACTTGGTATTTCCCCCTCTATTTTATCTCCTTACAGCTTTACAGTGAACTGAGCACTCCCTGTTTAAATTTTTCTCTAGCAATGGCAAATTGGCAGCACAATGTAATTAAGTCTGGAAACAATTTTTTCTACAAACCAGTTCCCTGTCTTCTATCAGCTGATATTTGTGCTAATGCGACAGCCGTGACACTTTGGCACTGTCATTTCATGTCTACTCCATCGGTTTTTCACCTAGCTGCAGGATCACGTTGTTTAATGATTAAATATGCAGAAAAAAAATGGTGTTCAACTGAAAATGACATACAGGCAAGTCTTCTAATGCTTGACAGTACATATCAAAAAGCTGATATTATCAATGGGTCTGTATTTAGAAATTCAAAAGCATAATTTAAAATTCATACAGAAAGAGATGCTTGGACTATAACAGCAAAGAAGAGACTGCCAATTATCTGGGCAAACTGTATTTTAAAGAGGGCTATTAAGTTTAGGTATCAGTAGAATCAATGTGATTCCAAACATTCTCTTCATAGTAAGTATATTTTTTCTTTAGTACGGATGCCTCCACAAAATACGTTAAAACACAAAGTAACACTTTTGGTGAGGCCTAGCTTAAATGATTTCAGTGTTCAGATAAAATTTTACTTTCTCATGAAATATAAATTTAGTTAAGAAAATCAATTAAGAAGACTGTAAAATGCCTAACAATTAAGCTTGCAAACTTGCCACCATGCATTTACACTGGCAGCACCATACAAACAACTGGGTAAGGTTTCATAACCTCTGTGTATGCTCTTCTCACAGCTATGTTGGTGTCAATGTGTGGCAGTGTCTTGCAGAGTGGCATTCATAATTACTTTTGTGTGTTTTTGTGTGGGGTTGTGAGAATGTTGGAGCTTGAGTTAAAGCAACAAAAATTCATAAATTTCTTATTAAATTCAGCAAGAGTGGAAGTAAAATCAGGAACATGTTAGTCCAAGTTTATTTATGGGGATAATGCCATGCATGAAGAAATGGCAGTGTACAAATAGATTAAACATTTTTCTGAGGGGAAAGAAAACATCAGCCATGAAGAAAGTTGAGGGGGGCCAGTAATGAGCAGAACTGATGAAAACATTATAAATAATTGGCTGACTTTGAGAGGCATAGCAGGCTAAGTAAACATCAACAAACAGGAAATCTGAACTGATAATCTTGGCCAACAACTCATGACTCTTTGCACCATGACAATGCACCGGCTCACAAGGCATGAGCTGTGAAGGAATTTTTCTTTTCTTTTTTTTTTTTACCATTTCAAAATAGTTTTTTTTTTTTTTTTTTTTTTTTTTGGCTGGGGCTGGGTTTGAACCCGGCACCTCTGGCATATGGGGCCAGAGTCCTACTCCTTTGAGCCACAGGCGCTGCCCCAAAATAAATTATTTTTAATGGTGTGTGGTAAAATACACATAACATAAAATTTACCTTTTTTACCTTTAAAGTATGAAATTTAGGGAGGGAAGGGAGGATGTTGGATAGAGGGAGGGTAAATGGCGGGACCACACCTATAGAGGATATTGCAAGGGTACAAATCAAATCTATCAAGTGTAGAACATAAATAACTTAACACAATAACCAAGTAAATGAGGTGAAAACTATATTAATTAGTTTGATGTAAGCACATCAAATTGTATTGAAAAAATCAACACATTGTTCTCCACATATGCATAAATGTACTCATGATCTATGTGTATATGACTTAATAAAAAAATAAAAATAAAGGATGCAATTCAGCCCAGGCAGGGCGGCTTGTGCCTGTAATCCTAGCATTTTGGGAGGTTGAGAGTGGTGGTGGGAATCTGAGGCAAGACGATCCCTTGTGCTCAAGAGTTTGAGGTTGCTGTGAGCTAGGACGATACCACAGCACTCTACCAAGGGCAACAGAGTGAGAATCTGTCTCAAAAAATAAGTATGCAGGCTCAGTGCCTGTAGCTCAGTGGTTAGGGTGCCAGCCACATACACTGGAGATGGTGGGTTTGAACCCAGCCAGGGCCTACTAAACAACAATGACAACTGCAACTAAAAAAATTAGCCAGGCGTTGTGGCGGGCACCGATAGTCCCAGCTACTTGGGAGGCTGAAGCAAGAGAATCACTGAAGCCTGGGAGTTGGAGATTGCTGTGGGCTGTGTTGCCACAGCACTCTACCCAGGGCAACAGCTTGAGGCTCTGTTTAAAAAAAAAAAAAGACAGTGTTTCACTCTGTGGCCCCAGCTAGAGTACAGAGGCATCATCATAGCTCACAGCAGCTTTAAACATCTGAACTCAAATCATCCTCCAGGCTCAGCCTCCCGAGTAGCTGGGACTCCAGACACATGCCACTGTGCCAGTTCACTCTGCATCCCTTTTAACAGCTTAATAATATTTCAGTGTGGCTACACTCATTTTGTTTATCCACTCATTCCGTGTGAAGGAATTTTTAGCCAATAAACAAATAACTGTATTGGAACACCCTTCCTAGTCAACTGATCTGATCTCTAAGGACTTTTTTCCTTTCCTAAAGAGAAAGGAGATATTGAAAGGAAGACATTTTGACGACATTCAGGACATCAAAGGTAATACAATGGCTGCTTTGATGGCCATTCCAGTAAAAGAGTTCTAGAATTGCTTTGAAAGGTGGACTAAGTGCTGGCATCCATGCATAGCTCCCCAAGTGGAGGGCTTTGAAGATGACCATAGTGATATTCAGCAATGAGGTCTGTAGCATTTTTTCTAGGATGAGTTCGCAAACTTTGTAGTCAGCCCTCCGTGTTGTTGTTTTGGTCTTTATGTTTCTATTGAACTATTCTCACTTTATATGTTGTTAGTTGGGTATGGAATAATAGGGTTTGGCAATGTGGTCTTAAACTGCGACAATAGTGTCTCTCCAACAGAGTCAATGATCTGATTCTTTGTCTTTTTTTTCAGTCTAGCTCAGGTTCTGATTTAATCAATGATCTGATTTTAATATAAGAAATTAGAGCAAACTTTTTTTCTAGAAATTTATATTTTAAGATTTGATTGCCTGTTACGTAATACATCATTTAAAAACCATCAGAACTACCAATTACAAACTATTTTTCATTCACTATTAAAGTCTCATTGAGTGACTGCTATGTGCCGTGGGCTCACAACACTAGAGTAAAAACTATCCAAGACCACGCGGAGCTCTGGCTCCACAAGGAACTTTCGATGTCCTTTACTTGCAGTTTTTATAAAATATTCGTTGTCGCTTTCAGTTGTTTGACCATCCTTGAAGTGGACACATAATTGTGAAAAATAATTCATTGGTGAGGCAGTGTTTTTATCAAACTATATTCCTTATATAACTTTCCTGTTAAGTTGGAGTTTATTTATTAATTAATAAGAAAGCCTGAGATTTAAAGAAATGAAATTATTCACTCTGGAATAATCCATTAAAAAATTATTTCAGTAATTAGTTTTATAAAACAGTTTTTTAAAACCCTTTTTGTGAAGTACATTATTTTATCCTCAAATTGATGTGGTTCTGGGAAACCAGAAGGTTTTTCCCAGATTGTGGTTCTGGGGAAAACCACAAGGTGAAGGAAAATTCCATTTTTAAAGAATTCTCTCCAGAGTAGTTTGCTTGCTCTGCTAAGGTTGTTTGTGTATGATGATTAAAAGGTTAAAAAAGAAACCAGACCATGAAACAATTAGGCACAACTAAGTTTATAATTTATGCTAAAAGACAATTGAAAAACTGCACAATCTGCTTTTATAATAAATAGACTATTATCCATCTGTTCTTCTGCCAGAAAGAATAGATTATATTCTTTCCCAATGTCAAGTAACTACTATAAATTATAAGTATATAATACATTTATTAGTTTTATATTCCATTTATATACATTCTTTCTCAACACATTCTCATAAATATCTACTGCACGCCTAGTCTGTTCCTGTCCCTGTACAGAAGCAGGATAAGCCAGTGATTGAATAAATTCATCAGTATCATAAATAATTCGCCAGTCATTTACCATTCTATATGACAAGAGAGACAGTGAGAAAAAAAACGTAGGAGGTCAATTGGTGATAATTGTATATAAAAATGAAGCAAGTAAGGGTGGAAACTACAAGGTGTTCTCTTAAAAAGAGTTATGAGGAACAATCCCTTTGAGGGAATTTCAACAAAAACACAGAACCATCGAAATATTAGGAATATTATATAGGTGAGGCAAAAGCCAGGGCAAACGTTCATCATTTTTACCCCTTTACTACAGTACTCATTGTAGGAATTGAACTCAGGAGTTTTGAGACCAGCCTCAGCAAGCTCAAGACCCCATCTCTACTAGAAATAAAAAAATTAGCCAGGCACTATGGTGGGCACCTGGAGTCCCAGCTATTCAGGAGGCAGAGACAGGAGGATCATGTAAATGCAGGAGTTTGAGGTTGCTATGAGATAGACTGACATAATAGTACTCTAGCCTAGGCAACAGAGCGAGACTTTGCCTCAAAAAAAAAAAAAAAAAAAAAAATATATATATATATATATATAATACATAAAGCATTTAAGGACATAAAGCATTTAAGGTTTAGTGGAGAGTTTTTGAATTTTTGAATTAAATGTCTGTAGAAACAGGTAAAAGGCCAGAACTGACCCTATTTGCCTGCTAAAATATTTCTATTGAAAAGACAATTTACAAAAAAAATCTCTCACGTACACTTTTAATTTTGAGTGTGATCTGCCTCTTTTGCATAACTGCATATTTGTGCTGGAATGTCAGCTCTGTAGGGCAAAGATTCTGTCATCTGCTGTGTTCACAAGGGTTCTAATATCCCAAATGCTAACTGATACATTATAGATGATCAATAAATATGTGCAGAATGAATTAATAAATAATAGCTTATTAAATTAAGTTTTTATTAAATTAATCAACAATAACTGTTTACATAAATACTCAATGTAAATGTAGCATTTCCTAACTTATTTTAATGCCATTTGTTACCATAAGACATACTCTTCAATTGCTTAAGCTACTTACTAGTACCATAGAGTACATTTTCCGAATCAAAAATACATTTGATTAAATCAAATGATGACAAATTAGTGCCTAAATTGTTTTGTCCCAGCAGACATTTGGGGTTCACAAACTTCAATAATTACTGCCAAAATATGATTTTTTTGAAATTTCACATAAACTGCCAAATTTAAGAAAACATGTGCTAGGTTTCTCATTCTCCAAGTCACAAAGACACCCACGAAAAAAGCCTGGGAGTGCTGTTTGCCCTGCAAGTACAGAGTTTAGAGAGGAAGACCTGGCATGAAAATAAAAAGAAATGGAAGAAAGTGAAGGTTATTAAAAAATACATATGTAATTAAAGGCTCAAAATTAAAAGAGTAGAAAAATACAATTATCATCAATCGTCATCAATCAAAGGAGGAAATGTATCTAACCATATAAGACAATAAATTCTATTTCTACTATAAGCCTAACACATACAAATTAGTTACCAAGACACTGGCTAAAAATAAATTTTCTAGTTACATACACATATTTCAGAATATGATTTCCAAATATATATATATGTACATGCGTTTTCAACAGTTTTTAAGAGATCTTTTACACACTTTAATAGTAACTAAAAGTCAAACATTGCATTAGGCACTTTTGAAACATATTTAATCTTGATAGGCAGGTATTGTCATACATATTTTGTAGATAAGTCAGATCACCCCTTCTCATTTCAACTTTGCCCTCTTGACTATAAAATGCATATTTCCCAGAAGAAACATAGCTGTTTAATTTCTCAAAAGGGTTTATAATGGTATTAATAATTTCACTTGAATTTTGTTCCGGAATGATCATTTTCCCATTTGGCACTATACAGATGAATTCAAGGATAAGTAAAGAAAAGACACCACAGAACAGCTAGAAAGAGTAGTAACTGGAGGACCCATTCTAAGGATGGGTGTATACCTATATATAGCAGTCCCTGTTCTAAGTGCTTTACATACATAAATGTATTTCATCTCCACCACAACCCTACAAGGAAGAGGTTAATTATTCCTACTTCACAGAGGCTCAAACTGAAGCAAAAGTCAAGTGAAGAAGCTCATCCAGGTTGTCCCGAAAGAGGGATTAAAAAGTCCAACGTGTGAATGAAAACACATTCCAAGGAGATGCACTGGAAGGTAGAGGCCACTGAAGTAAGGGCTCTCAGAGTCAGGTAGATTGTAATGAAACATGTTTCAAAGATGTTTGTGATGTTTAATTTTGGATATCCACTTTCCTGCATTAAAGAATCCCCAGATGGCTGGTAAAGCATTACTTCCGGATATGTCTATGAGGGGATTTCAGAGGAGATTGAAGTGTGACGGGCATTGAGCAGAAAACAGCTGCCTTGCTGAGAGCAGGCACCACCCAGTCAGCTGGGGACCCCTCTCTCTCCACTTCTCTCTCTCACTCCTGCTCACTCTCTCTCTCCCCCTCCTGGAATAAGAACATTCTTTTCCTCCTGACCTCAATATTATAATTACAGGTTCACCTATGTTGGGACTCTAAGACTTAACAATTGAGCAGACCCTGGTTCTTAGACCTTCTGCCTTAGACTGAGAATTAAACCATTGACTTCTTTGGTTCTGAGGCCTTCAAACTTGGACCAAGCCATGTAACTAGCATGTCAGGGTCTTAAGCTTGTAGACAGCCGGTAGTGAGACTTCTGCTCCATAATCTAGAGAGCCACACCCCCTCATCAACATCCTCTTATCTGCCTATCCATCTATCTGTCCATACATCATCAATCTATCTATCTAGTCCTATTGATTCTATCTCTTTGGAGAACTCTGACTAATATAGATGAACAATTTTTAATACACAACCTTACAGTGGCTTCATTGGTTTGCATATACAAAGAGAGTTAATTCAAAATAAAAAATAAATAATAAAACACTACCATTTCTGAGTACCAACTAGATTCCAGGCACTGCCTAAAATAATGGACTCACAAATAAGATAATATTCATGGAA
Source organism: Loris lydekkerianus (assembly GCA_963574355.1). NCBI lineage: Eukaryota > Metazoa > Chordata > Mammalia > Primates > Lorisidae > Loris > Loris lydekkerianus. The sequence continues at coordinate 22,096 of CAUYPK010063004.1, forward strand.
AGCTTAAAATTCAGTGGTAAAGGGCATATAAAGAAGCAATTATAACTCAACTTAATAATGCAATGAGGGATGGATATAAAAAGCATGAGGGAAGTAGAGGAAAAAAAAGATTCAATGTGCTTTTCCCATAAGGGAAAGATATACAGAGCCGAAAGCTAAAGGATGAATCTGACTTGCAAGTGAGTAATGGTGGAAGGCATTCTAGGCAGAAAGAGCATCCTATGAAAAGGCAATGGAGGGTGAGAAAATATATTCAAAGAATTAAAAGTATTTCAGTATCACTCAAGATTTACCCTAAAGTAGGGAATCTGTAGAAGATTTCTGCTGGAAAGAAAGCAAAATACAAAGTAATTTAAAAATTACAGAGGGACATTACCAAATTCTGTTTCTGGCTGTCTGGAGGCAGAAAATAATGAACTTATATATTTTAATAAAAAGACTACGAACACTATCTTCTTTGGTTATATGCATCTAGTCAAAGGACAGATGAGGCCAAAAAGTGCAAGATTATAATTAGAATCCTTCAGGGTACAAACCTTGGAGAGGATAAAAATTGATGACACAGGTATGGTGTGTAAAGAAGTGTCTGAAATACGTAAAAAAACAAACAAACTGAATTCCTATAGAAATTTGATTTGAGATGCTGAAAAAAATCCAAACTTGAATGAACATTTTAAAATTATATATGTATTTTATCAGAAATACATATATAGAGATATATAAAAACACAGATGGCCTTAAAAACACTGTCTACCCTATTCAACAACATTTACAGGGTTCACTACATCAACGAATATTTACTATCCATCTACTATATTCAACAGCGTATTCAAAGATTTGAATATTTTAAAAGTGTATGCCATACTTTACTCTGTCACTTCACAAAATCATGTAAAATCTGTATGTTAATAAAACACACAAATCATAAAAATTAAATTAAATTAAAGGCTAACCCAAAGTATAAAAATTGCTGAAAGTTTCAAACTTCTTTAGATTTTAAACTAGAGAATGATCACATATTATTTGGAAGATGGCTATTTAAAAATATCAGAATTTACTAAAACACACATACCATATTTGACTAGTTATTCAAACATTCACCACGGGTTCAATTTTGATGAATGAATGTGACTAGTATAGACCTATGTAAAATAAGGCTGGAGATTGATTAGCTGAATTGATGTTAATGATTAAAGGTTAAATTGAAATGAATAATTTTAATGCAATGTCATTTAAAATAACATCATATTTTTGTTTCTGTGCAATGTTGTATTGTAGTATTTTATTTTATTTTATTTTGTTTTGTTTGTATTTTTTTTTATTATACATAAAAATATGCACCATAGATGTGGCCCCACCCATGACCCTCCCTCCACCAAAACCTCCCCCCTCCCTTCCCCTTCCTTGGTCCTTTCCCCATAGTCTTGTGGTATAGTTGGGTTATAGCCTTCATGTGAAAGCTATAATTTAGCTTCATAGTAGGGCTGAGTACATTGGATACTTTT
>CAUYPK010063005.1:0-32082 GCA_963574355.1 Loris lydekkerianus
GTAAAGGGGGGCTGTATTTTATTTTTCATTTTAATGATGGAAACAGAAAAGAGAAATAGAGATCTTTAAAATTCAGAAGAACAGAGGATGTGCTCCAGTATTTATTAGAATTAATTTACTTATCTGTGTTAGAGAGTAAGTGACTTAAGTCCATCCTGGTGTTATGAAGTTGAGCTCATTTTCAACTCAGACATGTTGGTCAGTTGAAAGCCATTTCCATGTCAATTTAGGGTATGACTGGTTCCAGAAAGTGAATATAATCTCCTGCTTTAAGGTATTTATACTCTCCCTTCTGTGCCTTTCTCCATTGTTGAGAAGACATGGTTTGGAGGGTTTTAGCAAAAGATGTATTTTGAAATGAAGAAGAAGGAGGAGGAGGAGGGAAGAAATAGTTTATTACTATTTAATGGTGAAGAATAAAAGAAATAAAAACACTCAATTTAAAAAAGGAAAAAGGGACACAAATAGTGGAAGTAACAAATAGGAAATTGCTAGCAAGTTGGAGATTTTAATTCTACCATAATGACAATTTTAAAAGCTATTACATCTTTAAAACATAAAATAAGATACAGATTGAAATTAAAATAGGAAGACACAAATATAGGATATATGCAAGAAATGATTTTTTAATCAAAAGACTTATAAAAAATGTTGCAAAAGATAATACAAGTTTCCACTCTAAGAAACTATAAAAGGAACAGTAAAATAAATCCAGATGAGAATAAGGTGGTAAATAATAAGAGCATAAATTAACAAAATTGCAAAATTTATAACTCAAAATACTAACTTTGTATGTCAATATAATTTATATAATACATATTAATGTACCATATATGGTACATATTGTACTTTTTGTGTGCTAAGTCACTGCAATGATTTTAATTTGACTACTGTTTCTCTAAAACAATGCCCCTATAGTCTGAGAAGGGGTGACTATAACTGTCTGAAGTTGACCTTATTTAAATGATGCTCACAAAAGATATGCAATTCCTTTGCCCTCTATGCTTTACTCAAAGTTCTCACACTAATCTTTTCTTCAGTATGTATAAGACAGAAAAAAAGAACATGTTATATGACTAACATCTAAAATCTGCAGAGATCAAATTTTCAATTAGTAATCCATTATTTGCTGGAGTATAGTCATTGGCTTGTAAAGCCAATACCATTAGGTATCAAAAAGTAAATTCATTGTTTTAATAAATTAAATGATTGGGAACTATGTATTAGAACTTTACTTGGTATCTTGGATTTAGAAGAAATGCTAAAATAAAATTAACAGAATGCTATTTCCTAAGAAGATGTCTCTACAGGGGTACTTTCTTATAAATTTGCATGAAGGTACATTCATGACTATACACTGTAAATATACACACATATATACCAAATCTATATTCTATATTCTATGAGAATTATCAAACCTTCTAAAGTATTGAATTTTGTAAAGGGAATCATGAAATCAGAACAAATTGTTTTGAAATTTCAGGTATATGTTTGATTTTCAGGGAGAGAAATAATGCCCTCAAAACTCTAATAAATTCAAAAATTCTGTTACCTCTTCCTTAATTAATGTTTCAATTTGCACAACTGTAAGTGAAGGACAAAATAGTTATGCTAATGAAAGCAAATGTGTATATTTCAAAAATAGAAAACATTAAAATATGACTTTAACCTACTGCAAACTATAATTAGTTGATTCTCCCCTAAACACTACTGAATATTGTACACAAACTAAGCCATTTACAGATTATGCCTACAATAAGAGTCCATGCTTTTGTTAACATAATGTTTGATGAATTATCTCAAATATAATAGTTTTCAAGATTGTTTCGTATGTTAGCATAGAGGTTTTGCAATTGCCAGTAATAAATAAAACACTGAGTAGGTTAAGTACATTTGAAAAGCTTCCTTTTAGAACCACCGAGAAAAGTTAATCCAACAATGCTACTGCACATATTTCTACTTGGCCTAGCTGTCCTGGGCACAAACATATTTAAAAACCCTTTCCCAACAAGGACAGGGTTATGCCCTTTATGAGGGTTTGGAATTGTCTCCTAAAGGATAAATTTGGAAAATGTATGGCATTAGTTCTCCTTGATCTTCCCTTTATTCCAGACACAATTTATCACAAGGTCCTCTGGACTAATCTGAGTAGATGGCAAAAGTTCCTGGCCCCCCCTTTTTTTTTTTTTTATACTCTATACACATTTTATTTATATAACAGTGTACCCAGAAAATATTGACATTACCCTTATATCATTACTCATAATATTTGTAACCTTGGGAAAGTTATTTCACTTTCTTTTACCCTCAATTTACCTGTTTTTTTTTTTTCTTCTTATTGTTTTTTATTCACTTGAAAAGACTCTTTAATTTTATTTTTTTTTCTTTATTTTTATTTTAATTTTTATTTTTTTTTAAGCAGGAACTCAACTTTATTGCATCAAGCAGCCGCTTATATAGAGCGTGGGGAAGGGGCGGGGAAAGAAGGCAGGGGATGAGGTGCGTGACAGGGTTGGACCAATGGCATGGTACCACGGCTGTATCTAGGTAGAGGCAGGGCCTTGCTGAGTCATTGCTACGTGGAAGTAGCTAGATGGATCTACATCTAGTCAGGCTCAGGAAGTTGCACTAGGCCTCAGGCACATGGCAGGGCCCAACAATTCCCTCTTTTGTTCTTTGTATGGTGGAAAAACATAGCCCCTGTCTTAGGTTGCCTGCTCTTGCAGTTTCAGTCTTACCCGTCATGGGGATACAAACATCAATGGTTTGGTCCCTGTCTTAGGTTGACTGAATGCAGAGTGATCTTACCCGTCTTTAAAATGTACTAGTAGTAATTATTTTGTGAGCATCTTTACAAAGGGTCATATATAAAATACATTTATAAAAATTATATGCCTTATATTCCCGTGCTCAGTATCTGAACTATTTTAATTCCACTTTTAATAAATACATCTTGTATTGAATTTTAACGAATGATCCTAACTGATGGATGGATGCATCAAGCATAAAAGATGTCAGCTATAAAATAGACCCCACCTGCCACAGGAAGGGATTTCTTTATGATTAATAACCATTGTCTGCCTTTGAATCAACTGAAGGCAGAAAATGAAGTGGCATAGATAGACCCTGGAAGAGGGACTGTCCCTCTACCTTCATGTGTGGCACCTGGCTTTCAAAGCAATTATTGTTCATTTTGCCGTCTTTATTGAAACATACCTGTTAATAACTAAAAGTTTGTAGGAATACAATTTTTATATTCTTCCAGAGAAGTGACATTGGCCCTGCAACCCACAGTAAGTAGTTGTCTACGGACATACCCAGACAGCTAACAACAGGCCTCTTACTTATGGGGCAGCAGTTCTGTCTCAGGCATCTGATAACAAACTATCTGAAAGAAAAAGTGAATTGCAAAGGTGCTGGGCAGGATATATGGGGCCATAATCCAAACTGTGCCAGGTTTTTATGCTATCCGAGAATAATAATGGTTCCAATACTCTTTCTTTTCATGACTTTTCAAATGGCAAGAGAAGCCATGAGGCCATACAGAAGGCCTTGCAAAAACAAGATTGTTGGAATCCCTGGAGTGTTTCCATGGCTGAGGCCCAGTTAGTCAAAGGTATGCTGTTTGCATCTAGAAATTCAGAGGGCTTGTTCATACTTTTTGTTTTAAATATTGCTCTTTGTACTTCATACTTGTCCCTAACTAGTAATCTCTCAGCTGCCCTCCAGTTCCCACATTGTTTGATTTTGTTTTAATTTTCTTCATATATTGGCCAAAGACAAAATACATTTCCTGTTTGCTCCTGATGCTGAGCCAGGTTTACCAAGCAATTACTCCCTGATATTATAAATGGATAAAGGCTTAACTTACAAGATCAAATACACTTCCAATAATGCAATGATGATTTACAGTCATTAAAGCTAAATCTGAGCACTTATTGTGTTCAATGTGCTATATATTAAGAATCAACTTTCCAATGAATTAACAAAATAGTGCCTTATACAAATAAAATTATTGAGGCTCAAAGAGGGTAAGTGTCATATGTTTCTCTTTCTTATATTTTAATTAATTAATCAATTTATTAATTTATTTATTTTTGAGATAGAGTCTCCCTTTGTGGCTCTGGGTAGAGTACTGTGGCATCATCTTGGCTCACTGCAACCTCAAACTCCTTGGTTCAAGTGCTTAGCTTCCCGAGTAGCTGGGACTACATGAACACACCCTAAGACCTGGCTAGTTTTTCTATTTTTAGTAGAAATAGGGTCTCACTCTTTCATTATCAGGCTAGTCTCGAACTCCTGAGCTCAAGGAATCCTCCAGCATCAGCCTCCCAGAGTGCTAGGCTTATAGGTGTGAGTCACTGCACCCAGCTGAATGTCACGTTTTCACAGAATCACCAATTGGAGTGTAGTGATTTGATATTTTGAGTGAAGCCACATTTCACACCATTCTGCTATATCACTTTTTCTCTGATAAGCAACGGGACCATCAGAGGAGGAATTATGATGTCTCTGACACCTGCTGTGGGCTGACTCCTATGCGCCACAGTGACACTTGCCCCACTCCCTCCTGGTTCTGATCTTTGCTGTCTTCTTGGGGTAGAGCTTCCCTTTAGTCTGCAGAGCCACACTTGAACAATTTGAAAGCAGCCTTGTTACAGCCTTGTTTCGGAGAAAATACTTTCCTTTAACACAATCATTGTTTGCTTTTGTAGGGGAGGTTGATATGACAGGAAAATCATCAAGCTCAACTTTGTGCATGGGAGTACTTAATTAAAAAGTCTGTTCTAATTAAAAGCATTTGGGAGTAGGGGTTGAGAGAAACTATTTAAATTACAAATTCCTAATAGTTTCAAAGTTCATAATGATTTGATGCTCACAGCTATAATTTGGTGTATAAGAAAGGATCTAGATCACTGAGTAGTTTACTGCAGGTGTGAATATTTGCATGCCGTTTGCAATTGTGCAGATTTAGATATACAGAGGATAAATGAAATAAAATTTTAATTTGTTGTAAAAATGGATTTCAGATTTAAATATTAGAGTTGATCAAATCACACCCAGTAAGTATATGGATTCTATGTATTACTTCATTATCTATCTTAAGCTCTACCGCTTACTTTTCCTCATGGAGACAGAAAAGTAAGGTTTTTCTGGATAGTGAAATAAAGATTCTGTCACCAACTTTCTAGTTTTCTTCTGTGTTCATTTATTTAGTTTATTGCTTTTGTATACATTATTTTATGTAGTTATTTGAAATGTTTAATGCATATAGACAGACATAAAACTAGCTTTTATTCCATATATAAAAACTACAGTACCGAATAGTTTGATCATTTATTTTAAAAATTAGTGAAGTTTGTTTGATACCAATCATGCTGTACAACAAAATTTTATACGAGAAGATGGCATAGAAATTGGAACAATTTCAAATTGCTTAGCAAGGTGACAGCAAAAATATAATTCATTCGCTATGTGAAAATTATGCAGAATCATTAACAAGAGAGTCTGCTAGTGAAAAATATCACATAATATGCAAAAAGACATATGTATATTCCAGTTTTGAATAGAACTCCCTCATGAATATCCACAAGGATCTCTAACATGTCTTTTGCACAAAGGGTTTAATAAATTGCATTTCCTGTTAGGAAGCAGCTTTATTAAAAATGTCTTCTGTGCAAAACTTATATTCAAACTCTTGTAATCTAATGACGTTTGCTGTTTTCACAAAACAGTTGGATGTGCATATGTCTCACTATCCCAGAGCTGAGGAGAATATTAACATAGTGGGGGGAAGAGGGATAGGATCATATATCTAGGAAGTTTAATATTTACTTAAAGAATCTCTGGTTAATGTAAAATATATTAGCCCTGAGTCTCTCTCAACATAATGTCTTAATCATGTGGAGGAAAGGAAACCAAAACAAGTGATGAAAACAAATGTTAATGATTCATGTGATACTGGATAAGACAAGGAAAGGAAGTCAAAATAAAAGCAAACAAACAAGAACAGATGGGAAGGATCTTTGTCAAGTCATAACCCCTCTTCTAAAACCCCCAGAGGAAGAAGCTAATTAAAGAAAATGTTGTTTCTTACTTTTTTTATAATTTTATATTTAGAGTAAGAACATTCTGCTACTGCTAGAGCAAAAAAGTAGAGACACAAAGTCTACATTTAACATGAGAAATATTTTAAGAGAGATTGATGTTCAGCTCAGGCCCATTTGTAAGAGGATACTAAAGTAAATATCATTTCTTCTCATGAAATGCCGATAATAGTGTGTAAGTGGTTTCCAAAAGTTTGGATACTAATATAGTCAAGGTTGCATTCAAATATACTTAAAAAGTTGCAACAGATTTTGGATTTTTTTTTTTTTTTTTTTTTTTAAGTCAAGATTACGGCTGGAGAACCTGAAACTCACACACTTGGGTAAAGGTAAGAGAGGACCAGACCTCCCATCTCTTACGTACGCTTCATCCACTAGTACCTGATGCTGCTTTAGAGAACAGGCATAGACTTATTTAGGGAAACACAACAACTAAGGCAGTCTGTCTGTACAATCCAAATAAACACACATAAGCAATAGGTAACGAACTACCTACTACCAACATGACCCCATTTACCTGAAATCAGAGTAGATAATATATTTTATTATAAGGCTGATAGGAAGTAAAGTGCTTTATAAACAAGAACTGCTTTTGTATATTTTTCAGCTCTTTTCCAATAAAGTACATGAGAGAATACAGGTTAGTCTAAATATGTTCTGAGAACAAGAGGATATCTAAAGCTGCAATACACAAGTGGATAACGCACCACTTACTTGCTTCATTTTATTGTGTTTTGTAGATACTGCATCTTTTATGCATTCAAGGATGGGGGCGTCCCTGTGTCAAGTGCTCCCTTCGTGTCTCTGGGTCACAGTTTGAAAACTCCCATGATGTTTCACATTTTAAAATTATTATTATATCTGTCATGGTAACTTGCGATTAGAAGTGATCTTTAATGTTTCTAATGCCATTGGTTCAGGGGTCCATGAACTATACCCACAGAACACAGAGAACTCAATTCATACATGTTGTACACTTCCTGACTGCTCCACATTCATCCATCCCCCTGTATCTGCCCCATTTCTTGGAACTTCCTGTTCCATAAGACCTAGTAATATTGAAATTAGGCCAATTAAAAGCCCTACCGTGGTCTCTTTATGTGTTAGGTGCAAGGAAGGGTTGCATGTCTCTCACTTAAATCAAAAGCTAGAAATGACTAAGCTTAGTGAAGGCGGCATGTTGAAAGCTAAGATGGACCAAAAGCTAGGCCTCTTGCACCAGTTTGTCAAGTTGTGAATGTAAGGAAAAGTTCTTCATGGATATTAAAAGATACTCCAGTGAATGCTCAAAGCCAAATAGCCTTACTGCTGATTCGGAGAAAGTTCAAGTGGTCCAGATAAAAAGATCAACCACCACAACATTTCCTAAACCCAATCCTAATCTTGAGGAAGGCCCCAACTCTCTCGGACTCTTTGAAGGCTGAGAAATGTTAGGAAACTTCACAAGAAAATTTGGAAGCTAGCAGAGGCTGGCTCATGAGGTCTAAGGTAGAAGCCACCTCCATAGCATAAATGTGCAAGGTGAAGCAGCCCATGCTTATAGAGAAGCTGCAGAAAGTTATCCAGAGGAAATAGATAAAATGACTGATAAAGGTTGCTACATTAAACAACAGATTTTCAATGTACACACACACACAAAGCCTTCTTTTGGGATAAGATGTTATCTAAGATTTCACAGCTAGAAAGGAGAAGTCAGTGTCTGGATTCAAAGCCTCTAAGGACAGGCTGACTCTCCTGTTAGGGGCTAATGCAGCAGATAACTTTAAGTTGAGACTAATGCTCATTTACTATTCTGAAAATCCTAGAGCTAGTCTACTTTGCTTGTGCTCTAGAAAACCTGGAAAACAATATCTATTTACAGCATGGCTTACCAAATATCTTAAGCTTGCTGTTGAGAATCACTGCTCAGTAAACAAGAGATTCATTCCATTTATAATATTACTGCCCATTGACAATGCACCTAGTCAACCAAGAGCTCAGAGAGAGCCGTATACGGAAACTAATGTTGTTTTCATTCCTGCTAATAGAACATCCATTCTGCAGCCCATGGAGCAAGGAGTCATTTGGACTTTCAAGTCTTATTCTTTCAGAAATTCATTTCACAAGTTTATAGCTACCATAGATAGTGATTCTTCTGATGGATCTTGGCAAAATGAATTCAAAACTTTCCAGAAAGAATTCATCAGTCTAGATGCCATTAAGATCATCCGTCATTCATGGAAGGAAGTCAAAATATCAACATTACAGAAGTATGGAAGAAGTTGATTCCAACCTACATAGAAGACTTTGAGGGATTCCAGACTTCAGTGGGGGAAGTAACTATAGATGTGGTAGAAATAGGAAGAGAACTAAAATTAGAAGTGAAGCCTTAAGATGAGACTGAATTGCTTCAATCTTTTGATAAAAAGTGAACAAACAAGGAATTGCTCCTTATGGAAGAGCAAAGAAAGTGGGTTTTTCTGAGATGAAATATACTCCTGGTATACATGCTGTGGACACTGTTGGAATGACAAAAAAAAAGTTTCAGAATATTACATAAACTTAGTTGATAATATTACATAAGTTTTGTTGGCTATGATTCACTAAATGCTAGGTTGATTATTAGTACGTTTTAGCACAAAAGTATTTTTAAGTAAGGTATATACATTGTTTTTTAGACACAATGCTATGGCACACTTAAAAGACTACAGTAGAAATATAACTTTTATATACACGACATTTCTGTGTGTGATTTGCTTTATTGTGATATTTGCTTTATAGTGGTGATCTGGAACCAAACCTATGATATCCTGAAGGTATGCCTGTAACTGCCATTTAAGACAAAGACAATAAAAATGAAAATAAATGAAATAAAGGCTCATTTCTGTGAAAATGAACTTTGTACCAGATGACAGGCAAGCACAGATTGTGAGGGAAGGCCCAATCTTTGACATCTTGAAACAGGTGTAAGTTGATTTGGGGAATCGTCGAGCTAGAAGGGATGCTCAGTGGGCAAGTTGATCTCATCAAAACAAACTTTCTAAATTCAAAACTAAATAGATCAGCAATTCTCTGAACTAAAGAATGGAAAATGAAAATATTTGAAAATCTGCACATAGCTATGGCTAATCTTAGCAAGCTCAGAGTTCTTTAGTCAACTCCAGCCCTAGGCAAAATATTTTGCCTAAACCGTCATATCAGCTTACAGTAGCCCCTATTACTATGAGACATTCTTATTGTTGGGATCTTAAAGAACAGGGCATTTACCAGAATTTCAGGCTCAATTACCATGCTGTGGGCAAAGAGGCATTTACTACCAAAGGGAATCTGATCCTGCTTTACTGGGTACTAAAGACCTTTTGTTTTGTATTCAAGAATCTTCCACAATTGGGATAGAAATCTGGGCCTTGTTGTTCTATGAACACAAATATATACAAGAATTGAATGTTCTTAAAACTATATTACTATGACCACAACCAGGCAAAATCAATAAAACTATCATCATTATCATCAACTGTCTACTGTTTACATATGCAGCAAGGAATGGGCAATTCTATGTTTAATGCTAGGAAAGCCATTCTGACAAAATGAATGACTGGCCTAAACTTACACAGACAGAGTTTAGGATCCTATACATTGTGTTGCTAGAACCTAAGTCTTATTCTTGTCCCATGTAATTGCATAGGATGAAGACTGCCATGTCCTCTAACTTGTCGTCTTATACCAACATGTACAAAGCTTCATTATCCTAGGGAAATTGCTTAAAGCCTGGCCATAACCTCCTTAACAGCATATATTGCATAGTATTTATATAGTGCTACCAGTTTAAACACTGCCTGATTACTAGAAGTGCTTGATGAAAGTATTTGGAAGAAACTATCAAAACTAACATCACAAAAAGGAGGGGAAGAAGGACATTATGTGGGCTGGATGGGGTACCTTGAGAACACAGCCTCATTTGGGTAGTATCTTGGCTTAGAATTCATGACCTGAACTTGATCATGAGAAAACACCTGATGCAAAATGAGAAAAATTCCATTAAGACAAAGATTGTATTCTCCAAAAATGTCAATTTTATAAATTATTTTTAAAAGGCTGAGGAAATGCTCAAGATTAAACAGACTAAAGAGAAATGACAACTAAAAATAGCATGTGATCCTAATTTGAATTCAGTAATGAGGGAAATAAATGCTGTAAAGGACATTATTGGGTCAAACGACAAAATTGGAATTTGCATGTCAGATCAGATGAAAGTGTTGTCAATGAAATATTTACGGAGCTGATAAATATACTGTGTTTATGTATATGAAAGCATCTTTATTGTTAGCAAATACTTCCTGAAATAAGTATGGGTAAATATTATAGGGCCATGATGAATGAATCTTACTCTCAAATATTTCAGAAAATATTATGTAGACATAGAAAATGATAAAGCAGGTAAAGACAAAATATGAATAATAGATGAATCTTGATAAAGGATGGATGACAGTTTTTATACTGTTCTTGGACTTCTTTGTAAGTTTAATTTTTTTCTTCAAATACTAATTTAAAAAGTAGTTTGTCTCAGTGAAATAAATTTTCAATATATCAGAATGTCAGACATTTCTTAGTAAGTACTTGCATACGCACTCTCCACATGCCCTGTGAACTGTTTCAGTGATTATGTGGATGGTATTCTCATAAGAAATATGTTTTCTGTTAACTAATGAAGATTTTGAGACATCCTATTCAGGTATTAGATAGGAAATAACTGGTTAATGAGTTTCTTAATAGAGTTCTCCAGAAAAACCAGGATCAGATTCATGAAACTTACTGAACCGAGGGTTCAGACATAAGGTAGATTCTGTCCATTGGGCCATCGAAGTCTGCTTAACTCTATTACCTGTTACTGAGTTAGGATTGCATATTCTAACAAGAATTTCGTGATATAAGGAAATTACTCTTCCTTTTAACTGTCTGAACCAAATATTAGTCTATCTTTTAAAAGTTTATCAAAAACAAAAAAATGGAGCACAAACCTTTTCAAGTTTTGTTTTGTTTCTGTAAATAAAGAAAAAAATTATATTGCTGGTAGACTTGCTTTGTTATTTTTGGATGTGTTTTCTAATTAAGCATTCATTAGTAAGAAGTGAGAAACCATCGGAGTGGTTAATGTACCAGCTCATGAGCATGGGACACTTTGCATTTAGGTTACCTTGTCCTGATTAGAAGGTGAGACCTCTTAATTTCTGCAAAGTGAAACACAAGGAAATCTCTTACCAGTTTCTTCATTCTTCTACTCATTTCTAGGGGAAAGAAGACTTAAAAACATGGGTGGAAGGAAATAATCATTTGAGTGCACGTCTGAATCTAAATGTTGAATGGACAAATTATTACACTTAATTAGAATGAAGTGTAGAAGAAAAGCGATTCCTTATGTGTAACAGAATAATACACTGCAAAGAAGAGAAACGGGGATCTTTCAATTAAATTCAAGCTTTTGTATCTTTTCTGGCAAAATCTTGTGAACAAATTGAGTTTTCAGAATAGATTTATGTTATCTCTAAAGAAAAATAACCAAAGGTAGCAATTAAAAGGGTAGCTCTTGTCTGAGTCTTGTTATTTTCTTTCTAAGTTTGGAGGGAGAAAAGTCATCATTTTTTAAAGTTTATCATTTTCTATTTTTTTCCTATAGCATGACATATTGGTTGTTTTAATAAAAGCTCTATTTCTTTAATAAAAGTTATATTTGTGAGTGAATAAAATTCTACATCTCTAGAGTCTCATTTAACATATTTATACAACATGGTACTGAAATGCTGTTTAGTGTTAAACTTGACAAATGACAAGCTAACTTTAACGAAGTGTGAGCTTTTAACATAACATTTTTTTTCACTGACTTTGAGAATTTTTAACTAAAGAAATGGTACCTTCATGGGAAATAGCTGTTCTTTGTATGTAATGAAATTATCAAATGTCATTTAGACCATAATGCAGGAGAGAAGAATAGCATGGTATGTAAGAAGTGTTATATAAATGGCTCTCTGTGCACTAGAGAATAAACAGAGGGGTCAGTTCAGAGACGTGAAAGGTTATATTAAGAAAAATGACTATCAAATAGGCACGAAAACATTTTGATGGAAAATCACAACTAAACAAAGAATATGAGAATCCATAAGGTATTTGTCCAGAAATGCAGAGTTAATCAGAAAAGTCTTATCAGCCAGGGATGAGGCAGGCTGCTTGCTAAGACTGTCCTGGTCTACCTTTAGATATATTCCAGAGTCCATTAAAAATTTGGACTATATCATCGTACTCCTTATTCTGATTCCATTCTCACCAGGTAACTTGAAAATTTTATTTTCTGCATTGGTTTCTACAGTAAGTATCCCCGTAGACGGTCAGCAATGTCCCCTGCTCCCTATGGTCACAATTTTGTGTTTTCCTTATGTGTGGAGGCTGTGCCTGCTGACTTGTTTCTAATGAAGAGCACAGGGTAAAAGTGATGAGACGTCACTTTCAAGATGAGCTTCTGAAATGACCGTCACTTCCATGTTGCTGGTGGACTCTCTCTCTGGATCTTTTCACTTGCTCAGTCTGATGAAGCAGGCAGCCATGGATTGAGTTGCCCCATGGGGAGCCCAAGGTGACAAAGAACTGATGGTGGCCTCTGGCCCAGGTCCACCAAGGAACTTAGGCCCTCATTCCACCCATCTTGAGGGCCTGAAGCAAACCAACAGCGACATGAGTTAGCTTGGAAGCGGAGCCTACCTCTGTAGAGCTTAGGGATGAATTCAACCCCTGCCAACATCTTATTACAGCCTCAGGGCCCAAAAGCAGAAGATCTAGCTATGCTATTCCAAGATTCCTCACACACAGAAACTATGAGGTAATAAGAGGTAATAAATATGTGTTTATTTATTTTTTGAGATAGTCTCACTCTTTTGCCAGGCTACAATGCTGTGGCGTCAGCCCAGCTCACAACTACAAACTCCTTGGTTGAAGGGAACCTCCTGCCTCCATCTCCTGAGTTGCTAGCACTAGAAGCGTCTGCCACAACATCTGGCTAATTTTTCTATTTTTTAGTAGAGAGTGGATGTCTTGCTCTTGCTCACAGTGGAATAAATGTTATTTTAAGCCAAAAAGTTTTTTTTTTTTTTTTAAATGAGCGTTTCACTTTGTAGAGTACTTGGACGTCATAGCTCACAGCAACCTCAAACTCTGAGCAACTGAAGTGATACTCTTGTCTCAGAGTAGCTGGGAATACAGGCAACTGCCACAACACCTGACTGGTTTTTAGAGAGGGGGCCTCACTCTTGCTCAGGCTGTCTCCAACGCCTGAGCTCAAGCAATCCACCCTCGTTGGTTCCCAGAGTACTAGGATTACAGGTGTGAGCCACTGTACCCAGCCTAAGCCATGATAATTTTCTGTACCACTAATAGTCCTTTCTTTATAAAAAAGATGTGTTGGTCAATGTCATAGGTAAATATTTTTTTTTTTAAAGATGTGTTGGTCAATGTTACAGGTAAATATTTTAGTTCTTTAGAGTTACAGTATTTTAGTATATCTGTTTGTTTCCTTCTGGAATACTGAAAAGACTGATAACCAAACTCCAGTTCCTGTGATCTCACCCAGCCAAATATCACCCATGTAAATTCACCCAGTTAAATACCACCCAAATCCCACCTTGAGAGTCTTCCTAAAAGCCTGCCTTTCAGCAAAACAGCAATACAAAGCCACATGCTTCCCAGAAGAAATTTTGAATCCACTTTATGCAAAAAGCGAACACTTGACTTGTTATTAATGGCATAAATTATTCTAAATCACAAAATATTTATTTTCAGACTTTTAAAAGATTTGTTCATAGTACACACAAGCACATAGGCCACACACCTCCTTCAGTAAGTGGGAATAACGTTACTTGCATTACTCGGTGGTGCTTTGATTCAATGGCAAATAGAGACTGGTTTTCCTTAGAGATTGATAATATTATTTCATGATTATATAGTGGCCCTCTCAGAAATAAAGAAGATAATTTGTTATCGTCCAGTTCTCAGATTACTGTTGTCTCAGAATAATAATGATCTGATGACATCTCTTGTTGTCCTCCGGCACTATCTGTGGCTTTGTAGAGCTTCCTACTGCTGGTATTTCTTACAGTTTAATGAACCAACAAAAAGGGGAAAAAAAAAAAAAGGGAAAGAGAAAAAGATATATTCTAGACTTGTCTATTAAAAGCATCTCAAAAGATATTAAATTGGACAAGGAACAAGACAACCTATGATTTAATGAATGATATTTAATGTCCCACAGATCTTCTGATTCAGGCATGGTAAATGGCCAAGATCAATTTTGGTTAAATATAGTATCTTGCAATATTTAAAACTGTTTTGTTTTTTTTTTTTTTTTTATCATACTGCATATTTTTTAAGGAGACAGACCTAACTCTTAGCAAATTGCTTGTGAAAAATATCAACAAACTGACCACAAACAATAACAAATGGAAGATCCTAAATACTTTGTAAATGGAAAGCGATTGAAATAAGACACAATGTGCTGCAAAAACATGCAATGCTAATAGATATTTTTGCACTTTGCAAATTGTCTTTGACTCTAGAAATGGAGAATGTCTGGAAACATCTGAGCACTTTGGACTAATAATTTCTGTTTATTGTAAGTTCCAGTTTTTTCTCAGCATATATTAAATTCCACAAGATTGCCAAATCTCTATAACTTAAAAAAATAAACAAATACTCTAGGATTAAACATTTGAACTGTATTATAATAAATGTGCATATATTTAGAAATAAGATAAATGCTGATGTATGTATATTTCATGCCCACTGTGAAATTTTGCCCTGGGTCATAGTAACACAGGCCACTATTTCCATTAAAATAAATTGAGTATGGCTGTGGTTACTGTCAGTATTGCCTTATTTTCCCATCACTAGCAATTGTGACATGAATAAAATTAACTTATGTCACCATGTAGATCATTATATCCTGAATTAAGGTTATAGATTTCGAGAAGCACTATGATTTTAAGGAACTCATCTAGGCTGTGTCAAAACCAATTTATAATAAAATCTTTATTTTCCCACCATAGGGACTCTATGTTACTCTTCCGTCTAATTCATTGTTGTTCTTGGAGAATACCAAATTGCTCAACCAAAAATGCCTATTTTACCATACAATTCCTGGTCTCTTATGTTCATTTCAACTGGACAGACATCAGTTTCATTTATTGTTAGGAAAATGAATATACTTGAATGGCTACAAGGATACTAACTTCTACTAATAACAAATCTTCTAGATTTTCCCATCAGGCTTTGGTAACATTATGACCCTTACATGAAGAGTTTACAACTTCATGAGGCATCTGTAATAGGTCCAGTTCTTTACTGGTTCAAGACTCAGATAAACATTCTCTAAATGTTGCAACCTTAAACAGACACATGATAAGTCTATTACCAAATGCCTTACATATTAAGAAATCACAATGTTTTTAAAGCTTAAAATACAGTGTAACACCGGTATTATTTTGGTATGACACGCATTTTGTTTTGATAATTCAGAAGAAGACTATTGCATGAGTATTTCTTCTTTATTTACCAAGTCTAAAGGACAAGTGTAGTTTTTACTTTCCCTTTATCAAAATAAGAATACATTGCACTGTTCAAATGACTGAATATAATACGTATGCATTGGAGGGAAAAGCTTACAATTAGAGGGAATCACTGTTGCTTTTTTGTTTATGACTATATTCAATGTGGTTTGATGACTTGAAAGGACAGGTATCTAATATATTGCTATACGGAGCACTATCATGAAAAATACATGTCTCTTAATGCAAAAGTTGAATTGACACTTTGTCGTAGGCAAAATCTGCAGAATCGACAAAGACGCAAAATAAATAAGTCAAAATATGACTTACATCCAACATATGATTTTGTATTTTTATCACTCTATTCTAATTTCACAATTAGAATCTAACACTGTAAATTTTTTGATCCCATTTTTACTACACTCTCATAGACAAAATTCAAATCCTTTCTTTCTAACTGCCTTACAAAAGCCACCTTGTGTTTTTCCCATTAAAAAAAAGGTAATAGGCCATTTGTTATATAAAGTAAAATGTTATAAAATGCATTAACTCATAGCCATTGGAACACACTTTGCTTCTCAATGTTGGATTTGATGAATGTAGTATTGTCTTTTCTTTGGGGATGGATGAAGTGAGAAGTGGCTTCACCCTCCAGAACAATGTTTATATAAGGAAATCCATATTTCCGCTGTAAGAATTTTGTCACTTTCAATGGTGTCCAAAGTTGTGACCCTTGTCTGGACCCCACATTCAAACTCCAGCTCCGTATCTACTCAGGTGTTTACTCTACAGCTCTGAATAGTCCATTGTGACATCAAACCCAACATCGGCAAAGCCAGACTCATCATTTGCACCAGCCTGTATTTCTTTCCCAGATTACCAATTTCAAACACAGCTGGTTTCCTTTTGTATTTATTGTAGGACTTCTCTTTCTATTCCCTATATGACAACAAAACATGAATCCTCAATACCTCATTTATCAATTAATTACATTCTTCATTTCTTTAGTCTTACTCTACGAAAACCTCTTAGGTAATGTTTATATTAGTTCAGATCTCATATATCGATTACAGGAAAAAAAAAAAAAAACAGGTATCTGTTACAGGTCCTGTTTTTATTTCAATAAATGTTTTTTAGAACTTTGTCCAGTGACATACTGAGAAGAAATCATATTTTCTCCAGCTTACAAAAATTGCGTAATATATGTTGATAATACAGTCTTTCAGATCTAGACTTACATGTCTTGACTTAAATGAATCTTCATAAATTAGCCAACTAGAATGAATTGTTTTCTTCCCATTCTGGGAGTACTTCATGTTTCAAAAGCACTGTTTCAAATTGGTGACTTTATTGAAACAGAATGATAGATCTTTTACATCTTTCAGGGAAAAAAATCAAAATTTCTAAATTTTAGATTTCATCCTGTACATTAATTTTAGGCTTTGGTTGAATGCTGCTAATAATGTGCATGTGAACTCCTATACCTAAAAAAAACCTAAAAATAAATTCTATTGGAAAAATGTCAAAATAGGACTACTGAAAATTAATTTATAGAACATATTAATTTTTAAATTTAAAATAGAAAGATACATACATGATATAGTCATATTTGATTGCTAAAACTACCATATATACTCGAGTATAAGCCGAGTTTTGTGCCGAAAAAACTCGGCTTATACTCGAGTATAGAGGTACTTATTTCACATAATGAAATCTAACGCATAAATGTGTCATACTTTTACACAATAAAAATTGACTTACAATTCCTACCATCACTGAACAATATCTTGACACAGCTGTATCAA
Organism: Loris lydekkerianus; assembly: GCA_963574355.1. Taxonomy (NCBI): domain Eukaryota; kingdom Metazoa; phylum Chordata; class Mammalia; order Primates; family Lorisidae; genus Loris; species Loris lydekkerianus. The sequence continues at coordinate 17,476 of CAUYPK010063005.1, forward strand.
TAAGAATTAAATAAATACACATTTTATTATAATAGGACTGTTTCTGTATATTCTACTAGAGTGGGAATTATGTAGAAAAGATATCATGTCTTTGCATTTGTTTCTGGCCCTTGGACTTAAGTGTATAAGCATTTGCGAAAATGAGTTGGCTACAGCACATAGATTTAACAGGAATTAGAATAGTTTGCCAAAGTTCATTCCATGAAATATTGTTACTTTTAATTCAATAAAAAGGTTTTATAGTCAGATGCTTTTAGGAAATGTTAGTTCAGTAAGTCGAACATGCATAACTTTAATGCAGGAATTTAATGCTGTATTTTGGTGTCCTTCAAATACTAAACATGGACTTTGAGAATTCAAGAGCATATGTATTGTAAAATATATGATATTCATTTTATTCTCTCAAACCAGTACGTTGGTAGCAGTCTAGAAGCCATAGGGAGCAGTATTTGCTCATCCTTTGCCATTCTGCAGTGCAGGGATTTTATAGCAGTTGAAGTGTTTCAGGAAAAGAGAGCAGATGAAAAATATTTCAGTGAAAGAAAGGAGAAGAGCAATTCTATGGCTTCATTCTACCTAAATACGTTATTTTAGAACTTGCAAAAGCTCAAAAGCTTTCGTTGTGGAGATATCTTTATATTTTGTATTTATTAGCTTAACCATATGAAAATGTAGACCTCTGGATAGTGCTATACACAGGGACAAGAGAAAACCACAGTAGAAAAGATTTTATTTAATTAAAATGAAGCACAAAAAAGAGAAAGATAAAGTCTCATATGTTTATACATTTGTCATATTACTAACTCATTTTATTAAGAAATCATAAATGCTGCTAATTTTTAAATATAATATTATTTGCTCACAAATCAAAACAATCATTAGTCCCACTAAACCCTGCTAAAATTACAAAGCATACTTGTTCTTTACTATTTCAAGTTAAACATTACATGTGTTAAAATATAAAAATCTGCAGCTTTGGAATGATGACCTAAAAGTTTGCCTCTTTGTTAATTATAAATTTGTAATACTAAGAAAATAATTAGAAAAGTTTTGCTGCTTCTTTGCTTTGTAAAAATAGTGAGCCACTGGGTTGTGAGAACTCACAGCCTTTCTGTGTGAATCGCTTGGTTTAAATAAATGCCTATGTTCTAATTTTCTTGCAAACAAACTAGAATCACACATTGACATACTATTTGAAACTAGGCAATTAAGAATTGCTTTTGAGATCCAAGTGATACTACCCAGAAAACTAAATATTTGCACATTAATTTAGAAAATAGATTCCATATGGCTTACCAGAAATAAAACAACAATTTGGTTATATTAAAACCTAAGTATATGAACGTTCTAGAAAATTCATCAAACTGTATTCTTTGTTGGCCTGGCACAGTAGCTCATGCCTGTAATCCCAGCACTCTGAGTAGCCAGGTAGGTGGCTTGCCGGAGCTCAGGAGTTGAAGACCAGCCTGAGGAAGATTAGTCGACTCTAAAAAACTATCCAGGCATTGTGGCTGGAGCCTGTAATTCAAGCCACTCTGGAGACTGAGGCAAGTGAATCACTTGAGACCAAGAGTTGGAGGTTGCTGTGAGCTGTGATGCCACAGCACCCTACTGAGGACGACAAAATGAGACTCTGTCTCAAAAAAAAAAAAAAAAATTGTAGTCTATGTTCATTTTGTAACCATTCAAGTATGAATTGTTATGAAATTTTCACTAAATAGTTAAATGTTAGCAGTACTTTTGGAATTGATCAGTTGAGACTTTGGTGAATATGAAGCTGCGATGAGAGAATGTAGAAGAAAAGCTAAATACTATTTCCAAAGAAATAGTTTGATCAAACTGTTTGATCAAACTGAAGTTTGCTCTTTTGTTCAACATGACAGCTCATATTCTCCAGTGTTTCTGTATCTCTTCTGGATGGTCAGCCAATGTTGATAAGCAATCCTATGCCCTTGATTTGGACTTGAGAATGATGTCTTGTTGCGAGCTAGTGAAGGGGTTTCTATCTAGTTTGAATCTCAATCAATGCAGAGCTACAAAGCCTCCTGCCCTTCTGTGTTACACTGGTAGGTACAAAAAGGAACAGTAAGTTGCTGGTTGAATTTTGCCTGTATTTTAAAATCTCATTGCAGACTGCAATAAAATATCTACGAGTAATGGAACAATATGAAGAAAAAGTTTATTTTAGTCACATTTTGTCTCTATTACTGGTAACACTTAGAATGTTATTACAAATAGGTTACACACCTCAATGGGTTTTCATCCATCCAGTAAAGATATGAAGAAGTCTGAGAAATTTTTTTCTAAAGGATACACAATAAATATATGACTTCCATTCCATTAACTGTTTTCCTTTTCATCATTCACATTTACTTCACTCTTTTTACTAACTGAGACTTTGACAAATTACTCAGAATTGGCACTGAATTCTTACTAAAATATAAGCTTATTATTTATATTATATAATTGATAAACCCTTTGAAGTATCTTCTGCAAATTATTTAAATATTCTTCATTCTAATAATTTAAGAAGAATAAATTGGAACCTACATAATAAAACACCAGGCATTTTTATCCTCTGCAATATTCATACCACTTAAGTGCCTAACACAATGGGGTTAAACTGAATTACATAAATTTAAAGGAAGATGGAGACAGGTAAGATTCAAAATATTACCTTGAAAATATGTCTGACTTCAAAACGGGAAGCTATTGCATTTATCCAAAACACCTTGAGAGCCTTTGCCTTTATTTTTTACTGAACTGCTATTTTCAAATTGGTTTATACATTAACACAGTGTGCTATATAAAACCAACTATTTGATTCAGAGTTATCTGTCTGTTTGTTTAAAGAACATCAACTTTCATCTAAGTCCAGGTTCTATGGTGTTTTACAAATCTATAATCTCATGTGAAATGTGTATTTCTAAGTTCCTTTACAAAACAATTATGGTACTACTGGGCTTTTGGGTCCACTTGGGCAACAGTTGGTTGAAGCTCAGAACTAGCTATAGGATTTAGAAGAGAAATGTACTTTCCATTTCTGTTATTTTACATCGAACCTTTTTTCATTTGTGAAACTTTTCTCTATTCCTAACCCTTTAGCTAGGGATAAGGCCAAGATCGTGAAATCTCATATTACTCTGGTAGGAAAACTTATTAAAACTAAAAATTATGATAACTTGTAACTAGATAAATGAAAATTATATTAACCAGTCTAAGCCATTTACAAAGATGGAGATTATGAATATGCTATTATTTTATCATGGAAAGCAAATAATTAGTTCTTAATCTATTAAGATGACCTCATAAGCCTTCCAAATAAATGTAAAAGCATAGTATGGAATTAAAGTGGAACATAGCACACCTGAATATTTCTGGGAATAATTTATGGTCTAAAATCTCCCCATCCAGCACTCTTTCTCCCAGGGAGAAATAAATAAAGCATGAGAGTCAGAACCAATAATTTGTAGCCATCATTCATCGTTTTATAGGTGCAATTAGTAAGCTTAAGTGGAACTATGTTTGGAGATTTACTATCTCTGGAGTGTGATTATATATGAATTAGAAGAGTGTGCAGTTACTCCACACTGTATGACAATACAAATTATATTAAGAGAAATTTGCCAAAATGCAATAAAAAATTAAGATGCTCTAAGATTTCCACCTTGGAGTCAAAAATAAATAGTTTATCTTTTATTTAATCTTGAAAGAGATGACTAATCAACTATAATATCTGACTGCAAATAAATTTCCTTAAGCTGTGTTGTTGATGTAACTATTGAAACTTACACCCTATCACTAATTTTTTAAATGCTCTGGAAAATCTGGTGAATATAATTTTCAGTTACCAGCTCAATCATGCCTAGAGGAAAAAGTATGTGTCACACAACATGTTATTTGCCTAAAAGAAATTAAATAAAAAAATAAAAGATATGTTTAATTTTACCAAAAATAAATACTCTTGCAATCACTATTACATTAAACTTGTGGATAATTATAAAAATTGGAATTCTTTTAGCATTTGACCTTTACCACTCACTGTTCTAACTTTTTTTTTTTTTGAGACAGAGCCTCAAGCTGTTGCCCTGGGTAGAGAGCTGTGGCATCACAGCTCACAGCAACCTCCAGCTCCTGGGATTAAGCGATTCTCCTGCCTCTGCCTCCCAAGTAGCTGGGACTACAGGAGCCCGCCACAATGCCCGGCAATTTTTTTTGGTTGCAGCCGTCATTGTTGTTTGGTGGGCCCGGGCTGAATTTGAACCCACGGACGCAAGTATATGTGGCTGGCATCTTAGCCGCTTGAGCCACAGGTGCCACTTAAACTTCATAATAACTCCAGAATGTTGATATTAGTCTCAATATTTGTGTTTTACCTTTTATGAACATCAAAATAAAAGTTTTATTTATACACTCAGTATTACAGAGATAACAGCAGCATCGGGATTTGAACTCAGAATTCTGAATCCAGAGTCTGAATACATACGTGTACACGTGAATCATGGACATGTTATGTTTTTGTGTTTCTACTCACTTAAAAAATGTAGATTCCTTTGCCATTCTAATATCAGCACTCACTAATGAGCATCATCAATTAGAAGTGAGTGAGTTTCCACGGTCACAATATCAGTGAATCGTAGTGTTGACACCAGACCATCACTCTTCAAGAGTGCTCTCCGAAGCCCTAAAGGTTAATTTTAATCCTTTGGAAATCAATTATTTGAGTAAATTATCAATATTAGTGCACAGAAAATCAATATAAACTAGTGTATTTTATGTGTAGTGAAAACTAAACTTTATTTAAGAGAAAACTTCCTTAGGAAAATACAAACAGAATGGTTACAGGGCCAGGGAATAACCTTTGGCAAATGAAAGTGCCTTTCTACTAAAGATGAATCCTACAAGAAACTCCAAGTCAATGTAATTGATTTTACCAAATTATTAAACTTCACATGGAAAGACTACATATTTGCATTTTGAGTCTTAATCCTTGTAAATTTCTGCCACCCTTTTTATCTAGTTTAACATTCATCACCCATAGCCACTTCATAATTATGGTGAGATGAAAAGACTGCTGTCCCATAGGAAGCAAGCCACGGTCCTGAGGTCACAGTTGAGTTCAAGCAGTTTACATCTAGGTGCCTCAGTTTCCTCAAGTAGAAAGTGGCTTTCCCTGATGATCAATAAAAATAACATACGGACAAAAAAGTATGTGCAAACTCTAAATTGCTCTGGAAATGTTAGATACCATTCCTTTTTGTAATATCCTGAAACACTGCTGTGTCAAAAAAAAAAAAAAAAAAAAAGAAATTAACATATCACCAAATTCCCATCCCTTATGTCTTTTTCACTTCTCTCCTCACATTCTTCCTCAGTTTCCCATATACTATTTGGCACTTGATAAGATTTGGGGTTTCATCCATTCCAAGGCACGTCTCTTGGTTTTCACTGTGATCTCTTCGTTCGTGAGAGGAGAAACTTACGCTGTGAATCTCTAATAGATAGGTTTAGAATGAAGACTAAACTGTGTAGTTTCTGCCAGGAAACACTGTCAGTCACTCTAGCAGTTGTTAACAATAACAAATGCATTTTTATCGACTACTTTCTCTGAACCAGCGAAAATATTTTCAAGCAATGGAACCATTTCCCAAACAATTAAACATTCTGATTTTTCTCTTCCATACCCTGTAATAGCCCAGTATTTCAGCCATAAAAATAACGTCATTTAAAAAAAAAAAAAAAAAATGAACAGCCCTTTGTCAGTCTGAATTTTCAAACTAAATATTTATATTTATTTGCCAAATACTTTTGCTACCTTTGAGAAAGTGAAATTGAACTTCCTTTTTTAAGGGTTGATGTGTTAAAAAGATAGTGAATGAGAAATAATGTGTTTGCTTATCAGTTGTTGTAAGTCTAAAGAGATTTTTTTTGAATAGTACAATTGTAAAAACATTTAAAACATACAAACTTGTGCAATTTTTATTTTAATGAAGATGAGAAGTTCATTAAAGAAGATAAATATTTCATTAGATCTTAAATAAAACAAAGAGATTTTTTGGCTTCTCTCAGCACAAAATTCCTTTGAAAGATTAATTAATACATGCAAATTATGCAAATTAGACCCATGCAAATATTTTATGAAGACAATTAAGGGAACCATTAATTACTGCTTTTTTTGCTTCAGTGAGATTCATTCATTTAATTTTAATTTCACTTTAACTGTTTTGATGTATAATCTTGCAGCTAAGAACTTTATCTTTCCTGGCGGGTCACTTAAACTTATAAATTTCATCAAGTGAGCACACAGAAATCTGTAAAGATATTCTCAAGACTATGTTTAGTATCAAGAGAAATTTTTGACACAATGCACTCCCAGAAATAGGGAAACTGGAAGGGAATATGAGCTCATTCTTGGACAAGGTTCAACTGCTGGAAAAGCAATTAATTTGCTTTGGCTGTGCTAATATAGGGGAATTAGAAAGTGTGACACAAGACAAATAGAAATAATTAGTTCTCCAAAATGATGTTCTCATTAATATGGTTTGAACAGTAGAAATAGAAAAACATTATTGTGGCATGTCTGCATTCTGTCCCTAACCATGGGAGGTGGAATAGTGCACCATAAGCATTTTTATATTTATAGTCCAAACGAGCATATTTTTTCCTGAGAATTTATATAAAAGAATGTATATACCTGGAATGTCTAAATATATGCATATGCTTTCAAAATTAATAACATACTTTCCATAAGCATGGAGTCATGTAACAATTTTTTATTTTGCTCATTCAAATCTTGTATTTCAAAGAGCAGACTTGAAAACTAGAGTTTTTCTTCTAGAATTTAAATATTTTCACATTATTCTCATGATTCTTGAAGTACAGTAACATTTCTCAGAATTGTTTTTTAAAATTGTATTTATGCTCTATCTTAAAGACACACTCTTTTTCTTAGTTTCTCTACGTTGAACAGTTTGATGAGAATATTTCAGATTGTATATGAAACCCGCACATTGTACCCCTTGATTGCACTAATGTACACAGCTATGATTTAACAATAAAAATAAATAAATCAAAAAAAAAAAAGGAAGTAGGCTTGGTAAGTATGAAACACTAGAGTTAGCTCTAATCTATATTGTTAATGACAACCTCCTTAAGCTTTGGCAGTCATATTAAGTACTTTTTACTTTTAAAATCTTCAATGAGAAAAATAATCCTCAATGAGCAAATTTATTGGATATAATGACTATTATTTTTCCCCTTATAAAAAAGGTAAGAAGCTCAAAGCAAAAACCTATTATAAATAAATTAATTTACTGACCATATGAAAAAAGCCTCCTCAATTATTAAGTATCTGTAATTTAAAAAAATCCTTTAAGAAACATATGCATCTTATTTTTTTTCCTGTTCTCTGATACTTCCCTTGGATCTGAGGCCAGTCCTTTTTACTATGGTACCATAAAAATATGTAAGTGACATACATTACCATTGATATTTGTTAAGCCTTTTAATATTTTTTAATTAATTTATTTATTCATTTATTCAATTTATTTATTTATTTATTTTTGTCAAGTAAATACTTAATTATCACCTATATATACCCAGGCAGGGATAGAAAAGAAATAGATTTTATTGCCATAAGTTTTATTTTTATTTATTTATTTATTAGATTTTTTCTTTTTTTAAAATTTTTTGTTATTAAATCATAACTGTGTACATTGATGCATGAATGGGGTTCAGTGTACTGATTTGTTATACAATGTGAAATGCTTACACTGAAGTGATTAACACATAGATCACAATTATATCCTTCTCTTATTCTTTAAAAACGAATGTTGAGATTAAATTTCCTTTCTTACAAAGGTAATCTCATTTGACTCATTCTTAAATTTTGAAATCCCCAAGTTTCTTTTGCATGTTTGTACTGACCACACATTACACCTTTAAATTAAGATCATCTGTGAATTTTGTTGGTTTGCTCTGTTCAAACACTCTTCCACGTCACTAACTAATGTGATGTGAAGTCAAAATGGATCTACCATTGATCTTCAGGGTCCTCTGCTAATATTTCCCAATTCCTAAATATCACTCTTCTTTGACTCTAGGTCTTCAGATAGTATTGAATCCCAACCACAAACATGTTCATGGGAAAGCCAAATTAATTCAATTTTTCCATTTTTTTTCTATGCTAATAAAATATCATTATATATTCTATTGACAATGCTATGTTTTAATACTTAATGGCAATTTAGTTGTTCAAGGTCCACTTTCCTCTCTTTAAACTTCCACTTCCAGTCCATTCTTCCTAATATTCCTAGATTAAAGTAATTTCTATATCTCCTAAACTCTCATGGTAACAGCCACTTATTTTATTATTTTTATTAGAAAAAATTATGTCAAATATATTATGAACTACGCCCATTCTTCCTTAGTTTACTTTGCCTAATTAAGTATTATCACATAACCTTAAGAAATGTCACAACTTCAGCACAGACATAACATCAGTGCTTTTTTTCCATAAAAATCAGAGTTTAGGGACACTATCTCTATGGAAATAATGCATTGAAATAATTCTATGAGATAAATAATTATAATGATTTACATTTTATTATTATTTCAAGCAGCTTCATACGTAACCATGCCAATTATGTCTATTTCATGTATAATTATTTTAAATTATATAAGAAGTCATTTCAACAAAAAATGTGCAAGAAGGTTCAGCATTTGGAGCGTAAACATATCCACCTACATTCAAAAACAATTTACATTTTAAAAGAATAAAAGTATACTGAAATTATGAAAAAATATTCTGAATTTTTATAAAATATTAAAATGTATAAATATCTCTGAAACTTTCTGATTATTACTAATAACTGATTGTGTAATTAAATGAGTAGTTAACAATGACCTATGATAACAATAGCTTGTTTATTGGTTACTACCTAAAATCAGTATCACCTTTTGTGCAATTTAATCAGGGCTGTCTTAAGTTGATTAGTTTCACTGAAATACTGCCAAACGCCAGAAACCAGTGTCAAGAGAGTGGAATAATTTATTATTTATAAATAAATAAATAATAATTTATTATTTTATTTTGTTCATATTAATGTAATTTCAATATTTATATTTTAAGATTGAGAATAATAGTTGAAAGTCATTTCTATGGTGAATACTTACTTCTATGTGACCAAATGGTCAATATTCATTGCTGGTAGCCCAGAAACTATTTTTAAGTCCTAAAGTTCTGATATTCTGTCTGTTTTGTTTTTAAGCAAATCACCCCTTCTCAGCCCCCTGCTTTTAATCTAAATATACTTTCAAATATGAAAAACTCAGGTAACACTAACAGTTCTTGTAAATCTCAACAAATGCTTTACTATGGGACTAATTCAAAATTGTAAATAAAGACCAATTATCTAAATGAGGAAATGTAAGTTATATATTAGAGCAAAAATAGCTTTGGTGCTCACCAGTTTCCAGGGCCTGTGGTAAACATGTTAACTCATAATAAATATATAAAATTTAATATCAACAGCTAAAACTCAACTGTGTGCATACTATGGTATGTGCTAAGTGCTTTGCATGGGTATTTTATTTAGTCTTTGTAACAACTCTCTGAGATAAAGCTATTGCTAAGAGAAAAAGGAGACTAGTGGGGCCACTGTTTCTTAACTGCTAGATTCAATAGAAGCACCCAAAGAATCCTCAGTGGCACACTGAAATGAAAGGTCTACTTTTCAGTATTACAAATAGAAATCTGAATAAAATAGTTATACACAATCAAATCTGAATGATGCTTTCCTAAAAGTGGTAAGTTTAAGTTTCAGTTCAGTACAGTTTCAATATGAAAATCTTGAGGTACCATTTAGCAACTTCTATTCAAATACATACTTTTAAAGACGCAAAGCAGCTTTCCAAGAATTATAGGCTATGTCTACACATGATTACTTACTTAATTTTTTTTTTAATTGCCACTTTAGAGTAAAAGTTCCTTAAATGTGTCTGGAAGTGTCCATAAACATGGTATAGGTTTAATGGTTGATAGACAAGTAAAGAGTACAGTTTTCCAATGGTATATCATTTCCTGGTAGTAGACTGGTTTTGGACTTCTTGTGTCATTAAGACAATGTGCCAACTATTCAAAGTGAGTAGTTTTGAGATTATCCTGTAAGAGAGACCAGTAAGTACAGGCAGCAAAGAATGGTGGAGAGAACTAGGACTTCGGGGTTATCAATCTGTATTCAAAATCCAGCAACCCCACTAACTAGTAGTGTGTCTGTGAGAAGTTAATTAGCCCCTCAGGAAGAACATAAAGCAGTGTGGAAAGCAACTGTACTTACTGTATTGCAATCTCAACTCCAATAAACTCCTGCTGTGACCTTTTCACAAGTCATCCACCCTCACCAAGCCTCAATTTCCTCTTTTGCACAATAAAGAAATTTAATATATCTCAAAGTCCTTTCTCAATGCTAAGGCAGTAACATTCTAAAAGTGTACTTAGCACGGCACCAGTATTTAGTAAATATTTATTTAATAAATGAATATTTTTAAGACTCAGTATGTATCTTCAAATATCTATGAAGCAGAATGGTGATATATTACGGTTAGAATAAAGAAGTTTGTTAATGTGAAGGCAATGTTATGTCTTTTTACTGGAAGAATATTTGCTTTTCTATGATCTGAGATCCATCAAAAAAAGAATTAAGGCCAATTTTGACGATGGCCAATGTATATAAAAAAAAAGAGATAGACTTTCAGGTGAGGTCAAGATTTGCAGTCGTAACTTGCAGATATTCTAAGATGTCAGGGGAACTACGGTGCATGTCCTCCTGGGTATCAGCTGGGTTTCTTTTGCTTTAATAGGACAGTATTTTACTTAAGAAGTAAAGGTAAAAAGCCTCCATTTTGAAAATGAATTTTTAAAACTTTTTCAAAATTTTATAAGACATAGATAGAACAGCAATATCCATGATTTTTCCATTCTATAATTCATACCCATATATTAATTATCTAAACAATTTTATAATTTGCAATGATAAAATGTTATGTCAGAAAAGAAGGACGAGGTTAACGTGTATTAAACAAAAGAAACTGTTGTTTAGGAAATGTGATTATGGTACATTAAATTAAATATGATTTTAAAATAGGAAATTGGAGATGAATATTTACAGAATCCAAATCTTAGCTCAGACATGCAAACACAGGCATGCGACCAAGAAGATATAATGAGATCTATACACAAAGAAGAATGAACATATACTATTAATTCAGCTGTAGCTAAGAACATTAATTATGCCAGAATTTTTAACAGAATCATGTTAAAAATTTCTTGACAGAATCATGTCATCTATTATTTCCTCCCGTCAGACTCTCCAACAGAAGTCTGAAAAATGTCAGAACAATAAGAATCTTCATAGCCACAAGGTCTAATGTATGTCCTAATTTATCCAGGGCTGATTCATTCCTCTGGGGTATACGGAGCAGGCCGTGCTATGTGCCAACCACTCTGTCAGACAACAGGACACAGCATGGAACAAAACAGGCATCGTCACGCTCTGCTCCAGCGACCACAGAGAGGAGGCGGCGGCAGTACTGGACCAGGAACTGCAGACATACGGTATGTTGCTCTGGAGAAATAAGAGGTGTGACAAGCGCCTCTATGAGAATGAACTAGTTGGGGAGCAGGAGGTGCCACAGAGGCAAAGTGGGGGTGGGGTGGGAAGTGTTCCTTAAAGTAGTAACTTCTACACAAGAAGGAAAGGAAAATGTCCCTGGTAGCTGAGGAAAGAAATGAGACTTTCAGGCAAATGGGAACAAAACCTTCCAATCTGCTAGAAGCACCGAGATTGGGGGGAAAGAGTTGTGATTGGACGTAGAGGGTGAGGGAGTGAAGAGTCAAACATGAAGCCCCACACTTCCTTATGTATTAAGAAGGATACTGGACTGTGTGAATGAGGGTACCCAAGAGAGGGAACAGAGGAGGAAAGATTTGTGGAGAGGAAGAGGAAGCTCTTGGGTCTGTGCCCCAGGGCTCTGTGAGCCAATCAGATAAAATGCTGAGCATTTTATCCATAGCTCCTAAGAGATGTCTGAATGGGTTGGACGTATATCATTACAAATTTTCAAAATATACAAGTAGAAGAAACCATTTAAGCAAATGCCATTGCTTAAGGAGAGAGAATAAAATAAAAGTAGGAGAAGAAAGTTATATATAGCTACATAAAGTGGGCGTGCGACTGTGCACCTGCACACTCGTGAGCTTTTATAATGTAGAGGCACCATGGTTTTGAAGAATATTTATGAACTAGTTCAAAAAACTCCTCATGAGTTTATCTGAACTCTGCTCACTCTATATGTTGAAAAGATCTTAGAGAAAGCTTCAAAGTAGGATAAATATTTCCAACTCCAAAATAGTTGATGACATATAAATTGGTATGATAAGGCATAAGAGAATTAATGGCTATGGAAGTCAATTCCTGAAAGAAGTTTTCTTTTCTTTCTTTCTGTTTTTTTTTTTTTTTTTTCCTTTTTGATGTTAATTCTGTGTTCGTAGTTATCTCCTCCAAACTTAACGAATTTCAAGTTAGTTAGTAGAAATACGGACAATAACTATACCATAGGCTGATTCATTTTATCAAGAAAAGTAAATTTTTTTAAGTGCTCTTTCCTCAGAATATTTTCTAAACTGCTTTCTGCTTTCCCCTTACCTCTGTAGTTTTATAGAAATGGTGATACCAAATGCAAAGAAGGCAAAATCTAGTTCAACCCAAAGTGCTTGTTTAAAGGTAATTCCTTGGTACTTCAGCCATATTTAAGCGCCCAACTTCTAGGTGACTAACTCCTGGGCCATGGGTGACATTTATTTATTGGTATGATGTTTAAAAAGTGAATCCATGACATGCATAAAAATTGTGGACTTATTTTGTCTTTTCCACTAAATTAAGTTTATTGTGGAATAAATAGTTTCAGTTATGGTTGGCTCGGGAACAAGAGTATCCTCACACCTGTGCTTGGGGATACTGGAAGAGGGTTCCAGGGGAGTAAGAGGCTCTGTGTGTTTGTCATTCCTGAGTTGGGAAGCACCAGGTGATCATAGCTCCCAAAATGCACGACACAGACCATTTCACAAATGAGTAATGACTTCTGTTTTCTTTTTGCTTTTCCCATTCTTGTGCTTAGACAACATTTAATTAAGTACAGTCTTCCTTTGATTTCTTCTCTTCACAGTTAATTGTATTCTGTTAGCTTCCAAATGCCTTAATTTAGTATAAGTTTCTAAAAAAGATTTCAAAGGGCTAAATGAGTTAATTTAATGGGGTTAAAGTAGCAAAAGAGGACCTCTTTGCTCTGTTTTTTTTTTTTTTAAGTCCTGAAATAGTCCAACTGCTTGTAAAATACGTTTTTAGCAGCTAACAGAAACAGATTCATAAGCAGTGTTTTTTTAAAATTATATTTGGGGAAAACCCACATTGTTCCATATATATCATGAATGTGAGCAAATTTGCTTTATTGAAAGCAGTGCATTTTGACAATTAAATTGACAGGCTGAATGTATGAAATGAATGTAGGTTTTATATTATAATTAAATCAAAGATAACCCCATAATATTTAATATTTTGCTTTAAATTACTACCTAAAATTGTTGTGTGAATGTTTCGTTTCCCTAATCATGAAGTTATTTGGAGGGTTTTACTGTGTTCCTCAACTGATAGCATTCTGGATGCCAGAGGAAGGTAATGTGTGCTTAAAACTTTTCTTTAGAATAAGCAAATCACAACAATGGACATCGAGAGTTATCAGTATTTCAACTTCATATGGCAAGGCTTTATCGCTACTAAAGTGTATATTATCAAGGAAAGAGCCCTTAAAATATATACACATATATGTGATATATCCATATTAAAATGAATTTTATAGATTCAAATAAAAATAAACATAACCTTACTAGCAACCAAAATGTTGCTGACAGCAAACTCATGGCATAGATATTACGTCAACTATAAAAAAAGTTTAATCACTGGTTAATCAATCACCTCTTGATATTAATAATACATCCCTCATTTATATATAGGACTTTATTGTCTATATTTTGTAGATTGAGTTTGGACCACCTTGAAAATTCTGTGTCCATCAGATAATTTATATATCACACTTACCTAGGGGCTCACGTGCTTTCTTAGAACACTTCAACTTTATCTAAGTTAGTGCATGCGTAGTTCCTGCATATATAAAACAAGCACTGGTATTTACATTTGCCTTATCGAGCCTATCATTCCTGATAAAGTGGACTGGTTTTTGTTAACAGTAATTTGTTAATGTTTGTATAAAATTAGTATAAGATGCAATAGAATTCTTATTATTTTGGTGATATTGTATATGCAAACACACATGTACTTAATTGTGCTGAAATTCATAATGTTCTAAAAATTACCGTATATACTGGAGTATAAGTCGAGCTGTTTGTGCCGAAAAACCCGAACTCGGCTTATACTCGGGTCATACAGGTTATTTGATTCGGTGCGCACGCACCTAATCAAATGCACGTAGTCTCCAGTCGTCTTCTGCCGTCTGCTTGAGGGGGCGGTGCTTCAGCTCAGTTTTAAAGTTGTT